>JAOXYH010020579.1:0-11832 GCA_028566455.1 Botula fusca | reverse complement strand
AATTTAAAGAAATCTTTAAAAATAAAGGTGGGTAGGATAACCGGGGCAACGAGTTTTGACTGCCACTCGAAAGGGGAGAGATTGGTAGGGGATGGAAATTAAGCCTTGTATACGGCCCCAAGAGGCCTACTCTTATCGAGAGATATAGAAGGGATCTTTATTTCTGTATGAAGCGTGGTGTTTCTCCACACAAGTTTGTCTACAATGGTTCACCGCCAGGCTTTCCGTATAATGACTTGGATACCCAGCATCGACAAGGCATTCCCCTATCCACCTTCGTGCGGACGCGCCTTAACAGCTCTGTAGCCCGACAATCGACGCAAGTGCTTGACGCGTAATATAGAGAATACAAATTCAGTATTGCTCTTAAAATTGTAAAGTTTCAATAGAAACGGTTAGAACAGAAGTGACAGCTAGTCATGTTAATTCTATGTCAATATTATTCAATCTTGAATATGTTATCTGACTGATTTAGCAAAACGAAATAATAAAGTAAAAAGTCTTTTTGAGCGTTTGATAGCAGCCTTATAGTTTTAATTTTTAAACCTACCATATTACTTTAATGATTTCTAAAAAATGTGGTCTCATCGAGAGCTGTAAGTTGTGTTATTGTTACCTTATATACAAATTTTGATATTCATAATTATGATCAGTTGTATCTCATATTCGTCAGGTGATTCGTAGAAACACGCCGTTATATATGTTTATTACATAATAAATAATTTCTAGCATTTCTTTAAGTATATTTTATTGGTATAGTGTTTCTATTAAACTTCAAGTATATTTTATAGGTATGGTATTTCTATTAAACAAAAAAAAATATTGCAAATAATAGATATGTTAAACCTTTATACAGATATCATATGCGGACAGCTTAATGGTATTAAAATATAATGTAGTATTCCAGGTTTATCTAATATGTTATATTAGGTTTCCTTTCCTATAAAGTGATATAAACCTTCTGATATTTCCTTTGTGACAAATACAAGCGACATGTACATTAGCTGCATTAACTATGACCACATTAAAATGATAATCTTGTCACATTTTTTTATATTTAGAGACAGCAAAATAGAAACTGATTGAAGCTAAACTGAATATATCTCTACTGTCAAAATAATGAAACAGTTTTTCTTTCTTTTAGTATATTAGAAGATTATTTCTTTATGTGTCAAAGATAGTTGAAGCTTTTAAGGAACTAATTTTGATTGAAGAAATATGGTTTGACGAATCCTAAATGAAATAAAAATATACTGAAAGAATGACTCATAGGGAATGGCAAAGAAAGTACCTCCATATCAGCTTCCAACATGTATGTTTAAAATTAGATCAGCCAGTCCGTGCGTAATTCGTGGAAATGATTCAAATCAGTTCAGATTTACTGTTTCTAGATCCATTATTCTGGTTTTTTTTTTTGCTTACTAAAGGAAACACAAAACAGCAAAATTGGATAAAATCCCCTTTAAATGAGGAAAGTTTCAGTCAAGATAAGAAAACATTTGTACAAGGGCATACCTATGACAATGTTTGCTCGTTGGAATTTAAAAAAGTATCAAAGAAATATCGAAACTGTCCACAATTCTGAAATAGACGGATGTTTAGTACTTTACTTAGGGATATTAACGGATATGTCCATAAATACAAAAAGAAAAAATATTCAGTCAAATCGAAACACATTTTTCCATTTTATACGGAATGAACATGTATTGATACTAATATTGATGCACATAAAGACAAACATGTCTCATCAGTGATGCTCGGGAAGCAAAAATCGGGATAAATATGTTGAAAGTAAAAAGAAAAATCCGTAAAGACCATAAAATGTAAACCAAAACAATCTTTGCGTATATCTCTTCAGAAAGAAGATGATCCCTAGTTTTAAATAATATTCTAAATATCTATAATGAAACTATAGATAGCGTGCCAGTTTTGCAATACTAGCGACTAAACTGATGACTAACAGTTCATGAACAGTGCAATCGACCCAGTGGTAAAACTATTCAACGATGATGACAATTTTGATGCACCAGATGCAATTCCATCAAGTAATATCTCTTTAGTGATACTCGGGCTTAAAGCTTAATGAGGCCAACAGTCATGGGTAATCCGATGCGACGTCATAAGTAATACACCATCAAGATATGATAATAATTTAGTGTATTATTAAAATCGTCATGATTCGGTGAGACAACTTCTACGGGTGCTTAATGAATACATACTTTACTGAATCGCATGTATGATATGTAAAGCATGAATATACTTATCTTATTCTTCTATTTTGGTACTTACATTCTGAAAAATAAACATAAACAAATACTTTTATGGCCGTAAAATTATAATTCATATCAATAAATATTCCACATTATGCTACACAAACATTTCATGATAAAAGTGACGCATCAAACACTGTAAACAAAGAAATATTTGCGAGAACTATATTTTCGCGAATGACTGCAACTGCGAATTCTTTATTCTTGAGAATTACTTTTTAATACGGTTTTAACAAAAGAATAAATGGAGAATATGCCCACAGTGTTTCATATCGCGTATTTATCATTTTGCAAATTGAACTCTGGAGTAAAATTTTCAACACGTGAATTTATCCTGATCTACAGTACATATTTCTACAAATTATGTCTTTAGAGATGCTTGGGCCGAAATTTTCTAAAAACAAAATATTATAGCTATGGTGTAAAATGACCATAAAATGTAAACCAAAACCATTTTAGGATATATCTCTTCATAAATACAATGTAATTAACTTCAAGTTATTTTCTAAAATTCTATCATGCCGATTTCTGAAAGTGAAAATTTCGTGCTAGTTACAAAATACTACCAGCTAAGCTAATAATATCCTCTTTGACTAACAATTTATCAAAGTGACACCGACTAAGAGGAAAAATAATATTAAAGATACCAATTTTGATGCGTCAGATTGCCTTTTTCGACAAATCAAATATCTTCAATTTCTATTCCATTTTTTTAGAAAGGCAAAGTCATAATCATGGCTGAACAGATTGAACAGTCACATTCAGAATTGCTCTCAAAATCCAAAATTGTCAACTGAAAACTTTTGAAAAAGACAGACAGCACGTTGTGTTGTTTGTTAACATTTTCCAAGTTCCAATTAGTAGTTGGTGTTTCCATTCATTATATATGTTATCCGAATGTTTATGAAAACGGAACAAAACAAATTACTCAATAAAAACTATATTTTGTGCTTGCGATAACAGTTAAATGATTTCTATTGATGTTTATCCTCATCGTCATCTGACATTTGTGTTCCTGTTACCTTACACTGCAACTAGTGATATTCATAATTACGATCAGTTGTATTCCATATTTCCTACTGGACTTACGCTTAAGTTTTTCTTACAAACAGACCGTTTTATACGTATATAAAAAAAGTAATCAGTTCTGAAGAATCATTCAATTTCAGAAAAGTCCTTCCGTTGTAAAGCATAGAATAGATTCACAGGACAACGTCAACAGTAATACATCATCCAGATATGATTAATTTATAGTGTATATCTAAATGATCATGATTGGGTATGACAAATTGTACCATTTGTTTACTGAATATTACTTGTGTTACTTTAACTCTGGTATGATCTGCAATATGAATATACTTATCTTACTCTTGTAGTTTGGTATACTTACTGACTGAAAAAGAAAGGAAAAAATTTCGTTGAACCTCAACTTATTCCTAAGTAATAGATAGAAAATGTTAGATGGCTCTTTCCATACCATATCCGCTATCAACCTGACACCAATATCTACTAAAGGGCTTGATTTCCTGGGTGATACTAGTGATACTAGATTTTACCACAGCTTACTATGTCACTTCTGTATTATATGTGCAATTCTTTTGTTTAGTGCTAAGTATATGACAAATGTGTTTACAGTTGGTACATAGTACATTGTATTTACCAGAGTTTTAGACAATAAAGAGATTTACATGTAACATTACAATCAAGGACTTTCATACGATCAGCAAACAGTTAATTTGATATCTAAGGGCATTAAGCGAACTGGGAAAAAATGAGATCTAGTTCTTAGTATTTCGTATACCCATGATCAATTGCAATATACACTTTGAGTATTTTATAGATTTATATCATATTACTATAAACAGAAATGCTATGAAAGATAGATATAATTGATACAGATATCGTAAGTGTAAATGGTATTTCGTAAATCTTGATGATATCAAAATAGAATATGTTAACAGAGGTTTACAGCAATATGTTAATTTAGGTTGCGTATCGTGTAAGTGAAATATATCTTCGCATAATGTTCGGTTTATATGACAAATACATTTAAAAAATTCAAAGCATATGCAGTATTAATTATGATCGCAATTCAATAATACATCTCAACACATTTTTCCTACTTCGTTAAATACAGCAAAGAATTAAAGAAATTATAAATACAATTAAAACCTTTGTGGATGTTTAAAAAAGTGACACGGTATTGTTTATATTATATAAGTAGATTATTTCTTCTCTGTCAATGATAAAAGAATTACATTTTATGAGTTATTATAATGAAAGAAATATTGGTGCGTATATCCTACATGAAATCGAAATACATTTGAAGGAATGGTTGTTAAAATCAATGGCAATTCTGACATGGAAATCAGTATCTCAATATCAACTCCCAAGATGAATGTTTACAATGTAGTGAGTCAAAACTGGATTTGTAGGGATAATCAAATCCGTCACTGTAGTTAGATATGTTCTATTTATATACTTACTAAAAGAAACATAAATAGGTATCAACTGCACAGTAATCGGTGATTTTGCACTGACCATGATTTCTAAGATATTTATTGTCAAAAAATCATATTTTGAAAAGCTTTATTAAAATAAGGTTCCAACTCCCCCGGACAAAGTTTATAGATTTTGCTATTAGGTTTAAATTTTTTTTTTCTTGTTTGCTTTTCCAGCAATTTGTCCCAATGGAATCTGATGAAGGTAAATCCAGAAAATCGCTTCCGACGAAGCAAAATAATATCTATTATTTTAATTAGCAAGTGAGGAAAAGTCACTATCCTTTGCAGGAGGGGGTTTACCTCTGCCAATTTTGACTCACTTAAAAATAAGTATTCAAACTATAACGAGGCAGCAAAAGCAGTAATGGTCATGTGTTTTGTGAAAATAAAGGGACTACAAAGCATCATCAGCGTCATTAATTCATTACAATAAAATTGTATTGCAAAAAAGTAAAAGAAAAGAAAAAAAAAGTCAGCAGTCATAATTTTGATTATATGGATGATTGATAATTTACATACGGGCTAATAAAGGATTCGCTAATTCGATACATAAAAATCAAAGTCATATCATGGTATTGAAAACATATTTTCGACAGTAGACTGGTTAAACCTTTAATTATACCAATTCGGATGCAGTTTCAGTGATGCTCCGCCCGAAAAATTCGGAAAGCAAAAATCACCATACAAATAATGAAGATCAGATATAAATGCCAAAATGGCCATAAAATGTGATCCAAATCAATCTAAGGATATATTTCTTCATAAAGAAGTAGTTCTTTGTTGCAAATTATGTTCTTAATTGTCATCAAGTAAATTTTGAAAGTATAAATTCCGTCCCAGTTTCGAAATACTAGCAACTAAAGTGTAGCAGTCTATCAACAGTGAGATAGACTTAGTGGTAAATAAAACATCCAATGATATTAAGTAAATGCAGCAGATGCGTATTCCGACAAATCATATCTCATCAGTGATACTCGAGACTCAAAATTTTATGAAACCAAAAATCATGGATAATTCTATGTGCGAAAACATAGATTCAAATTAAGCATTGCTCTCAACATTTCAAGAGTGTAAGAAGGGTAAACGACTGGAACACGAAAGACAGTACTTTGTCGTATTATTTGTATGTCTATATTACTCAATCCCCAATTAGAAGTTGGTGTTTTCATTCACTGAATATGCTATCTGAATGTTTAAGTAAATTCGTCAAAAGGAAATAATAGGAATTTGAGCCTGCCATAACAGTTCTCTCACCGTTGAAATTTGAGCAACCATATATGGAAACTGCTGATATCTATAATTACGATCAGTTCTATTTCGGATTTCCAGCTAAATGTACACTAAGTTACTCTTGCTAGGAATCGTTAAGGTAGATCACAACTATTGAAATATCAGAGGTCATATTTGGATCTAGACAATAGAACGACATTTGCTTAATTTTTTTTTATAAAAGTCTGCAATTTTTTACTCAAAGATAATAATTTAAGAATCAATTAAATTTTATTTCACCGTGCTTACACCACTTTATTCAATTACCTGATTGTTTTTTTACATATTCTTTTCTATTTTATAAAAGATGTTTTAAATCTGCGTTTTAGAGAGTTATCAAGGAGCTATAACTATCACGATTCACAATTAATTTAGACTCACTGTACCGTTATTTACACAGTTTTATTGAATGTCAAGAAAACAAAATGGACATCCCGATTTTTCTTCCCATTTTTGGAAGCACTTTATAAATGTAAACTCGTAAAAAAATAAGAAAAATATATCAATTAGTTTTCTTTTGTCTATGCATTTTTACCACATATGACCAATATAAAATTATGGATAATTTAACCTGTAAATTCTCAAAAACAAGAATAAGGAGATTACCTTTTTCGCATATAGTTTTCTTAAAATTTCATCTGCTGCATCTAATAGTGCTGATCTACCGTACAAACTTATATTGAACTGACAATCAGGTACAACCACAGAAAAGTTGTTTCGCCATACCTTCTACTGAATAATATACCAAATATGAATCATAGGAAGATGTCCATAGTACTACACCAATAAGATACCGTTACGCGTTAAGCGTATATTAAAATAATTATTATTCGGTACTATGGCGACATTTTCAAATGCGTTTTAATATAGGGCAGATATTATTATGATTCATGAAAATACTTATCTAGGTATTATTTTTGAAAAAGACATTTTACATTGTCAGTCACGCTGATCTTGTTTTTGAGTTATATACATATCCTTGCAGATATTGTAGTAATGATCACTATTTTGAACTATGTTAATATATGAATTACTTAATTTGGAACGATATATGAATGGCGTATTTGTTGTACTACATGTAGTCGAATTCATCATCTTGCAATTACAGTCGCTAAGTATAAAAAAGAAAATGTAAACTGCATTTGTTAATCTTGTTTTTTCTTTCATTAATAATCCCACACTTTCCGGTTTTAAATTTGTTACAGAAGTTAGTATTACACATATTGTTTGTTTTATAGTTTATATGCAATCTGCTTTGTCACTATTTTAAGTTTAAGTATATACCTCCCCTTCCTGATCTTCAGTAAATATTTTTTTTAAACTTAATAGAACTATATTATATGTAGAGATAACGTGTGGTGTTGTTGCAAATATAATTTGAAGGGAAAATTGGAATTGTTGCCTTATGTCATTTCCAACACAATATGGTAATGACGATAGATCAGCTAAGTTACAGGCGAGACTGCATTTTGTCGTGTTATTTTCAATATAGTCGCTTGTTTTGCACTTGTTATAATTTTATAGTGTAAAAACAAAATTAAATCGTTGCACTTATTTAGCGGTTTGGGGATCTTTCTCTGAAACAGGATGATTAATTAATGCGATCGTAATGCATATATCAGAAATAAAAATAATTATGGCAATGACAATCGGATCGACTTTTTACCAATTACAAGAACATTGAAGAAATTCTGAATTTTCAGTATTGAAAAGGTCATGACAGAAGTTGTGACGAGTTAAATTACGTTTGGTTTAGTGGTGATATCCGAACGAATTGCAAACCTGGAATAATAATTGATCACTATAGTTGTCGTAATGGAAGGTATTAAAACTTTCGGTGTGCTGACCTAATTAGAAGTTGGATGTCAGTGAAGATGGATCCAAATATATCTGAATGTAATGTTTAATTGGAGAAAAATAGAATAACGTGTGGATATGCTATAACCTGACTCTATAGCGTATATTTAGATATGAAAGCAGTCACTTATTTTATTGTGGCACTATTGATGTTATATTAAAATTATGGAACGAGATAATAGTTCGTGAGCCACTACAGAGAATTTTATGGAGACGCCTCTAAATATCAATGTTTCACATGTATTCTTTTAATCGTATAACAAATTCCAGGACGATACGGTTCAAAAGAACAACAAAAAAAAACTAAAACAAAACAAAACAAATAAAAACACCAAAAAAATATAAAAAAAATCAAAAAATAATAATAAAAAAAACAAACAAACAATAAAAAAACAAAACAAAACAAAAAATATAACAAATTAAAACAAATTAAAAAACACACAAAAGAACATCGTTTAATTGAAATTGTCAATCACAGCATTAGTTCATCAAGTTGATAGCTTTCTGTAGTCACCTGATGCAAGATGTGTATTTAGTGTCAGGTGAGGATTTATATCTGTTTCACTTTGGGATTTGAATAGTAAACCTAGATTATTTTATTTTGAGATGTAAGCCTACAATGAATGTTTTATCATACTAGAATTAAGATTGTCATTTTTAAATAAAAAAGAAAGAAAACAATTCCCTAGCGTCACTATTAGAAAGCATCAAATTGACACAGTATTTTCGTCACCTTTCGAGAGGACTCTGAACGCAAACCATGGAAATGCAAATGTTTCAAAGTAGACTGCAGTTAAAACCTTTAATACCTAGTTTTGACTTCATAAGTTTCTGTCCGTTAAGTATCGTCAGCATGAGATTTTCAGAAATAGAAACCAAAACGGAATAACACTATTTGAAAAATTGTCAACGTTTATATGGCCACAGTCATATTTATTCAAGGCATAATGATAATGGTAAACTAACAACGTTACAATATAGCGACGTCCTCGATAAAAAACGGGAATAATCTTTTTCTTTGTGGGGAATTGTCAATTTTACATTTTAGTTTTCTCTATTTTACCCTTGTAAAAATACCGTCATAGAAATTAAGATTTCAAAAATAAGAAGTATCTTGCTGGTGCAAAGCTCTATTCATAAATGTTTTTAGCCTATTTTTTCTTTCTTTTTCACAAATATTTCCTCTGTTGAACAGTATTGTTATTGTTATGGCTTTCAAAGATTTTGCATCGAGAGTCGTTTTAGAGAGACGATTTGTCAAAATAAGCATCTGATGCATCCAGACTGGCATCAAGAAATATTAATTTCTGACAAACATACCAATGATTAATGTGCAAATTATGATACAGTTTGTTTTTGTATATATTAGATTTACCGCTTTTTAGTGATATCCCCATGGACAACGGTACCTAACGGAATGGAATGGGACCAAAATAAATATTGACAGCAGTGAATTCCGTATCTCTGCCCATGCAGAACTATGTACATAAGCACAATATATGTCCAAGTTATGTGATTGAATACACTAACTAGTTTCACATTAATACAACCAAACATGTTAATTTGTTTGTTTATTTCAAAATAAAAATTTGCATGTCAACAACAATTAGTTGATAACTGAAAATTCAGATTCAGATGTATAATATGCAACGCCTATGTCCGACATACAATACTCTTTGCCTTGTTACTTTTTAAAATCAAGAAAAATAATGTTGTTCCGTTTTTTACTGTTATCAATTTAGAAATGGTATCTAACGGAAGGAAATGGTAAAAGACACAACCTTTGTTGCAAAATAAGTCAAAAAGGGTAATCTTAATCCCAGTGTATCTATGACAAGATGTAACTTTTGTCTCTCCAGTACTATACAATAGTTGTCATACTCTCTTACAGCAGCAGACATTAAATAAAATATAGAAGATACTAAAGCTTAATGTACACTCTTTTATCATAAGGCAACAGACAAGACCGTAAATGGACAAAATGGCGAAAACAACAACACATAAATTAAAAATAGGAAATGAGCAATGAACCTCACCGAAAAACCGGGCATGGACTCGTGTGCTCCGGAATGGTAAGCAGTTCCTGCTTCACATTTAGAGTTAGAAATTCCATAAGGATCAACCAATTCGTGATGGCCACCTTAAAACTTACGAAATAAAGACCAGTCTTACCGAAAGAAACTCCTGATTTAGAAGCTTACTAGACAGCAGTAACCCTCTATCTTAAAAGTCTAGATAGGAAACACACGCTCGACAGTATCGTATTAACTGAGAAATACATGCACTGCACGCAGATTTTGCTGGGATATTGCTATAAATTAAAGAGCAGTCTACAATCGGAAAGTTGAAGTCATCTCTTTACGGTAAAGTTTGTACCTCAATCGTCCCTCTTGTTAATTTCAAGATGAAGGTTAAGGTATAAAGCAGACCTTAAAGTGTCTTCGGTATACTTTATATCAAGTTCGTTTGGATAGATGCGATCCAGAATGTCTCCATAATTTAATCAAAGAGAGGGCCTCATCTATATAGTGAAGCAAAAGCAAAATTAAAGGATTTGGTCAAGCTCTTTTCTTTTTACTGAAGCATTCCCTGTTTGAACTCTGCTTCATACAAATACAAATATGTCGGCTAATGGGGAGCATAATTATTACTCATTGGAATCCCGACTCTCCGTTGAAAAACATAATAAATATGTAGTCGATCCGAAAGTCCATCATTTTGACGATATCAGTCTCAATGAACTTATTGTTAGAATCAGACTAGTGTTTATAAAGTAAGGTTTCTCTTGCTATAAATATCTATAACAATAATTACTGGAACAAAACAAAGGAACTCAACACTTGTATGATATGTTAATCGTAAAGATTCTTTGACACGACATTCTTTCAGTCTCTCTACAGGTAAACGACAATTGTTTCATAAAAATATGTACATGTACTTTTTAAAATTAAACGTGTAATAAAGCAGGAGTCAAAACATGTAATGAACTTTTTAAAACTCTCATCGAATATACCCTATTGGTTTGTTCCCGCTTCGGCATTGCATGTCTAGACCAAGCTACTCTACTTTTCAAAATTCAAAGTACATGTATTTAACTTGATTCTGTTCGTTTTGATGAATTAACAAATGTTTTGATACATACTTTGATTCTTTGTCAAAATAGTTTTGTTCGGTATTTTACAATTATCCCCTGGGATAATGCTGCTTAATAGACCGAATCGGAACAGTCAATACTAAGTTGCGCTGCGTCAAATTACACAGCATTCCGAAATATGCATTCAATATGGATCTTTACGATTTGAGTTCAGAGTCCCTCCGAAAGTGAATGAAACACTATCTCAAACTGATTATTCAACGGTGCTTTCTAAACGTGTCTTACTATAGAACATATTCAGAATGTACAGTTTAAGGTCCAGTATGTGAAAAAGGGAATCCTAGGCTTGCTTTTCACAATTTACTAATCTAGACATTTCCTCTACAGACTCTAAAGTCTTATAAAATATAATGACCTATCTCTCATTAGGTGAATGTACAAAATGCGGTAAACCTGATGAAGCTGTGAAGTAGGACTAGTAAAAACTTGTGACAATGTCGTATCAATAAATAAAATAATGCAAAATGATTATGTGGAATAATTTAATAAATATATATCAAGAACAAGCGGCTATATTCAAAACAGCTCACGAAAAGAGAATTAAAATGTTGGGTATTCAGCTATAGGTACAAATTAGGCCATATTATGATATAAATCAGATACGGGCAAATTTCAAATACGTTATCATGTGTAGTGTATTAGGCTGAACGTTATAACTAGCAACCAAAGCATTATTGAAAAGAATTTTTAAAGGAAAAAATTCTTATAACTTTTAGTTAAACAAAGTGTGATACATTTCATACCGATTTTGATGCGTCGGATGTGCACATTTCGTAAA
>JAOXYH010020468.1:0-11839 GCA_028566455.1 Botula fusca | reverse complement strand
TACAATACAAGGATTTATTATACACTGACTTTTATTCTTGCGAGAGCAAGTTTGTCTAACTACACAAGGATCCACATATTTTTATGTGACCAGGAGTTCCTAAGAAGGATAGCGCTACCACGTATTTAACTCCTATCTTTGGAGCACCTGAACGGGGAAATTACAAGAGTCGTTTAAAGGACAACATTTTGCATTCATCGTTTCATTCTTGTGTTTCCAGGAACTGACATTATTCCCAGTACATTTGTCTGTTTGTTAACTTCTGTTGTTACTGTTATCGTTGGGAATAACTTTCTTTTACCCATTTCCCCTGTTGTTTTCGTCACAATATGCTTCCTTGTATCTGGAACATGTATCCTATTAGATGAAATGCACAGATTTTTTTAATGAAATGTCTTCCCAGATATACGTGATTATCAGGCAACCGCTTAAGAACTGAATATTCCACCGACGGCTTGGTTTGAGAGTGAAAAAAAGGGGGTCAAAGCTTATCCGTGGCTTCCAGCATCACTCTCAAATTCAGGCATATTTAAACATTTCCAGAATCCTGAAATGCAGTTGTATACAAGGCACGGACCAATAGATTTTTTTTTGGGGGGCTGGTATTTTTCAGACAAAAGAAAAACATTCAGGTCCTCATTTTGGTGGGGAAAAATTCTGGTCATAATTTTTGTCGAAAAAATAATCTGCTCAGTTCTTGTCCACATTTTGGCCATTGAAAACTTGTTTTTCGAACTAAATTTTCTTGCATTAATAATATAGAAAAAAAAAATAATTTGGTCCGCTTATGGCATGAAACTCATGGTCTTATTACCTCTTCAGTTTGTCATTAATGTTCTCTATGCATTTATTTCATTGATTTTATTTTTAATTGTTATAATTTTTTAGAGGTGGTCGTGATTGTATAAAATAATCCTTAGGGATGTCTTCAACTGTTTCGGCAATTACCAGGAGGTGGGGTCGCCTGGCAAACATGATTTTCCTGTTATTTTGCTCCAACCCCATAGCTAACCAATAATAACCATTCCCTTGGGGAAAATTAAAAATGCCAGAAAATCCAATTAATTATGTCGTTTTTTTTTCAATTTCAAAAGAAAAACTTATCCATAAAAAAATAGCCTATAAGATTTTCATAGATTTTCTATTAAAATACATTTTCCATGTAATTTTCATTATAAATCACAATAACTAGGATACTCTTTGACTTAGGCTTATTTATAAATTCCAAAATATTTACATCTTAACCCGAGGTTTTGTCATTTTCAATGGAATTATCCAATTTTGAAGGCTTAAATTAAGATTATTGATATTTAACATCTGTGTTTTCCAAAGCCTTCCAGCTTTAATTTAAGACGTATAATTAAATTCAAAATTTATGTGTAATTATTTTATTGCAACATTTAATATATCTGCGAAAAGAGAGGGCCTAAACTGCCTCCTTGTCCTATAAGTAATGTCTCATAATCCTGATGCACTATTGCATGTACATACCTGAAGTAACCTTGTATAAGTGAACAGTTGCAGCTGTAGCCCCTAATTATTTGCTATCATGCAAACTATAGCTGTTTTCACCCATAAAATTGTACAGCTGTTGTAATTATGATTCTTGTGTAGGGAGACTAACTGTTTTTGTGGATTTTTTTATCAATTGTTGTGTCACCACCAACATATTTATTGGATAACATATCACTGTGGTTTAGCTTCTCTGTAACATCAGATATTCATGATGAACAAGACAGAATACATGTACTTGGTTCTTGATTTTGTTTTCATGTCTCCTGCTGTTCACAACTGCAATTACAGTCTCTAGGCTAATTCTTCGTGTCAGCTTGAGTAATTTGAACTGTAGGCAGGTCAAATCAGGAGGAGGATTTCTATTTCAAATCTGTTTTCTTTAAAAAAAATTCAAAATATTGAAATTTCCCAACATCTTCCTAAGGTAATTATACAATATAAGGTCAATGTCTGAAAAATATCTCTTTTGTATGAAGCTAAGAAACTGGGGAAGGTGAGGTTTAGTCCTGGCCTATACATATACACCCACTCTGGCTGTGTACTGTAGTACAGTATATATTTTAACAATACACACAATATTTACACAAACATCAGATATCCTTGGGTACAAGAGATACCAAGTCCTACATCACCCAGTCATGGCCTAAATAACATCCACTCTAGCTCTGTACTATAGTACAGTATATATTGTATCAATACAAACAATATTTAGATAGACATCAGATATCCCTAGGATACAGGAGACACCTAGAATTACATCACACAGTCCTGGCCTACATAACACCAAACATCAGATATCCCTGGGATACAGCAGACACCTAGAATTACATCACCCAGTCATGGCCTACATAACATCAAGTCTAGCTCTATGTTGTAGTGCAGTATATGTTGAATCAATACACACAATATTTATATAGACATCAGAAATCCCTGGGATACAGGAGACACCTAGAATTACATCACCCAGTCCTGGCCTACGTAACACCAAGTCTAGCTATATGTTGTAGTACAGTATATATTGTATCAATACACACAATATTTATATAGACATCAGATATCCCTGGGATACAGGAGACACCTAGAATTACATCACCCAGTCCTGGCCTACGTAACACCAAGTCTAGCTCTGTACTGTAGTACAGTATATGTTGAATCAATACACACAATATTTATAAAGACATCAGATATCCCTGGGATACAGGAGACACCTAGACTTACATCACCCAGTACTGGCCTATATAACATCCACTCTAGCTCTGTACTCTGTACTGTAGTACAGTATATATTGTAATTTATATAACATTTGATTGCCAAGGAAAAACAATTCATTTTCCCCACTACATGTATTATAACCAGATGTTCCTAGGAGACTGTAATCGATCCCCTGACATAATTACATAAATTCAGTCAAATAGATTTTTTGGTAAATTTTACATTGGGTCCTATTAAATAAAGTTTCGACTTTGGCAGCCATCTTGGAAGACAGATCAACACCAAAGTAACATCACTTGGTCAGCACCTCATAAGGAACATTCATGCCATGTTTGGTTTCAATATATTCAGTCGTTCTCTAGTAGAAGCTCAAAATGTGAAATGGTGACGGACAATGGACGAAAAGTGATAGCAAAAGCTCACATGACCCTTCGGGTGAGGTGAGCTAAAAATGCATAAAACTTGAACAACAAAGGGAAAACCATATTTATTGTGTTTTAAATCTCATTTAATCATAAACAAGCCAAATAATGTTCGACAAAATTTGGTCACAAAATATAAGACAAGTACTGTTCATCGTTACAATTCAAAGATACATTAGCAAGGAAATCTTTGGCAAAATTTTGTCATAAAAATGTCTCAAAAATTAAATTTATTCAAAGTGGTGTAGCTTTCTTTGATGCATTTAATTTTGTACAGACACACAGGAGGTAAATCATAATTACCTGAGGCAAAATTAGGGTTGGACATAGAAATAACAATATTGATTACTAGATATATTTACAGTTTTAAAGAATATTTCATAATACAAGGCAAAAAAAAAAAATCTTTAGGTTCTCTGGCCCTCCCTCATCTCTTTTCATGGATATAAAAAATCTTCCTCATCCTAAATATTGATAATAAAAATAAAAATTCACATCCCTCATGCCCCTTTTACCTTTTGGTAATGTGAAAATCCCCCTCATTACTTTTTTAGCTATTAAAAGGTAAAAAAAGCCTGTCTCCCGCATCTGTTTTTGGAAAAAATGGCCTGAGAACCTAAAGACTAATTTTGTATGGCCTAATATGTAAATATTTACTGTTAATATTTTACAATCTTACATTATAACTACTGTTTATTGAGATGTCCATGTGATATGTCAAAATATGTCTGATGGTTCGTAGGTATAATGCACTCCCCTCCAGGTCCTGCATTATGCCTTCTTTTACCATCGGACATATGTTGGCATATAACATGGAAATCACAATATTATTGTATAAATTAACATTTAACTATTCACACTGTCTAATATATAACTACTGATTCCAAATAGTATCTATCTTACTTATCTAGATATTAAATCTAGATCTATATCTCATTCATCAACATATTATCAAATCTAGCTCCATCCACTCTTCATTCCACTCTCACTTCTAAATCACTAAACAATTACAACATGTTTACACTCCATGATGAAAAGGATCATCTACTGCTAACAAATAGAAAACTACTACACAATACATAAAACTATCTTTTAATTACTAAAACTTTCGTCATTGTAATTATAAGACCTCTATACCATACTAGCACCTTATTGATACCACAACACATTCTCTGTAATTATACAAAATCTTTACACAATTAAACAAATGTGTTAATTCTGGCTCCAGTGTACAAATATTAAATACCTCGATATGATACTAGTACCTAATTCATACCACAATACATTCAGTCATACTACACTGATACTGATAGTAATTTGTTACAAAACATTAGTCACTTGTACAAAATATAACACACATATATATATATCATTTGTTTTGCAGACATAGAAATCTAACAGTTTCGATTAGACACTGAGCACTTGTCACATCTTGGACTAATAACAACTGTTTTTTGACACTGAAGTTATAACCTAACTCTCGACAGTGAGCCTAATCTTTTAGCAATCTGATACACATATATTATTACTATTCCTTCAATGGATAAGAGTTTTATTTTATCAGACATCTGTTAGGTAATCAAACATTGACTGATGTGGGATCATCAAAGAAGTTAGTCTCCTCCCATGTTGGATTATCCATGTGTAAAGCCACAGCACATGCCTTTTCAGATCAGTTTTGGTTTTATACTGCAGTTATACCTAAGTTGACATATCTCACAGTGATATTATTCCAATTTATTAGTAAAATTTCATATTTGAAACACTTTCTTTTTGATGGTCTTTTCAACATGATAATTGGATGAATATTATATTTAAAATGAAGATTTTGTGAAATCATGACACATACTAGCCTAGATATATTTGCAATATTAGAATGCACCAAACTGCAGCAAGGTGATCTCATATGAAGGATTGTTATGTCTTTTCTTTTGCTTGAGTGTTTAAACTTGCTTACAGCATTGACCATTGGAAATAGCAGATACTTATTATAGGAAATGAAACCAACTTTAAAAACAGTTTCATCTCATAACAGAATTTTACAGATGCACCGAACAAGTCTCTGAATATTAATATTTATCATGCAATGAAGCACTTTTGGATCTAATAACAGGTAGTAGAAATTTGGATGTTTTTTTTTTGGTCAGTGACCTATTAGGCTAATAAAGTCTCCTGGTACCTTGTTCAAATGAAGAGTGCGTAAGCAGTTGTAATAAATGCAAATGTAACAGATCACATCGTGACATTTCCCATGTTTTTAAACACAGGTGAATATTACTTTTAAACTTTATTTTAATACATTTTAGGCATTTCATGTAGCAGTTTTGTACTTACAGGATATAAAGACAATATACTGACATTGTTGGAAAATATATAATTTATTTGGGCACGGTGCAAAACATATGAAAAAGGCTTGCTAAAGCTCGCCTGTTCTCATGTTTCTAAAGCTCGCCCATAAAAATTCTATATTTTCCAACAATGACAGTAGCTTCGAATAGGCCATAACTTAATAATTTTGCATACAGTTGTATAGAAAACCCAAAGTTTGAACGGGAAAAAATGTGCTTAAACCATGTAATTTGGCCTCCAGCCTGATATATGTATTTAGTATATTCATATGATATCTGCTTGCTTTAACCTGGAATGATTTGAAAAGCTGTAGTTTTGTGGCTTGCACATTGTTACCCTATTTTACTAGGTTAAACAACTGAAATCATGCTGGAGTGATCAGAAAACTTTTCATCTGATCAGTAAAGGGCTGGCTTATATGCAACTTTATTACGATTAAGGAGCAAGCTCTGTTTCAAACATTTTCAAATGAGAAATAGCTGGTAAGCCTTCCACAGGTGATTTAATTTTTTGTTTACTGACACTTTGGCAGATGGTCAGATAAGAGGATGCTACAAATCACCATTTGGCAAGTACACATAAAATACTTTCTGAAAAGATAAGTTTGTATAAATCCAATCTGCATTCATTCAGGAAATGTATGGATGGGGTAGTCTGGTAAAACAAAATATATGCTTCATTGGATGCATTCTCCACTATTTTTTCGCTAACTTTCTTCACCTAAAATAAAAATAAGCATATTTATGCCAATATCAAGAATACTTTACAGTTTTTACTTTGTTCCTGTTAAGTTTGTTATTTGTCTCTCTTCACTGAACATTTTTTATCTATTATTCTTGTTAATAACCTTCAAAAGCAAATCTTTTACTGAAAATTCTATCCAAATCTGAAAGGTTTGGACTTTTCCTGGACAAGCTTGAAAAAATCTCAGCCATAACAGATGTAGAAAAATGTTATCTGGAAAGTTTTTCTACTGGTCAATATAAATTTAAATAGTAGTTCCTCAAAATCCCATAAAAGCAAAAGACTTTATCAACAATTATAAAAGCTGTTAATACCTTCATATCATCAATCCTAAACCAGTTCCCACCAAATGATATGAACGCATAGTAATGTCCACTCGATGCAACCCTTCCATAATGTGCAATCACACCAAATAATTGTGCCTTGTCCTCGAGTGTCTGAAAAAAAATCTTCCTATTAGAGATTCCTTTGAACACTCTTGCAACATTCATGTAAACAACATACATTTTTGTCAAATAATTTATTTTTTCATTATCTACATAAATCTTGTAATTGGGAACTTCCTTTTTTTTAATGTTTTAGCGCATGATAAAAGAATTTGCATACTCGTACCTGTACCTATTGACATTGTTTGCAAATCAATATATTTTTTGAAGTGAAGTTAGGCAATTAGTAAGTATTGTGAATATAATACCTTTCCAGAAGAAACATATTTCCGAAAATTAATTTCAAATGCAATGTCCACTTTCTTTGTGATTTTTCTTGCAGGTCCAGCAAACCTGAAATACATAAACATTTACTGTAGTGTTAGAAAAAACAACTGTGGATTGTACTGCATGGAAATACCTAGTCTCCTACCGGTGGGAGACAAGTGTGGGTATTCATGTATATTTTTTTTTAATGAACTAGCCCGAGACCCGCGCCAGCGCGGGATCTGATTTTGAATTAAACATGAAGTCGACAGAACTTCGTTCATTTCTGAACCAGAAACTTTCAACTGGAAATTACAGAAAAAAAAACTCACCAATTTTCGGGACGACCTCGTACTAAACAACCGGAACTTGTTAATTATCGGCAATATTTAATCAGGTGGAAAACAAAAGGGTCTGGAATGGTGAAAGTTTCAATCTACACCATGGTCTTATACTTGTTATATATAAAGTTGAAGTCTTTCATCTGTCGTTATTGTGTCATGCCAGCTAGAAAAATGGACTTCGTAATTTTAGTATTATAGATAGGCCAAATATCTCAGTCAATATATTTGTTAGGGAAATTAATATGAGAAAATATATTTGCAATGAAAATTCAAATCAGGAAAATATATTACATGACACCACCAAGAAATAAAAGGCATTTTGACCTGCATATAAATACATGTACATTATATACTTTATTACATACATACATATACATTATACCAGTAAACATGATGGGGAAAAGGTGCAGAAAAATGAGTAATTAGACTTCATCAGTAGTTTTCTAAGTTCAAAGGCCATAACTCTGCAAAATATGGACAGACCTGAACAAAATTCAAATTTAATCTGTAACATGTCACGGTTTAGTAATGTAACAAAAATGAAATGAAAGTCTCAATGCATTGCAGAAAATTAATTGGAAAACTTAGAATTATCACTTATTTTCAAAGTTAAAGGGCCACAATTCTGGCAAAAATTAACGGACCAGAACAAAATTAGAACTTGATCTGTAACTTTTCATGATTCAGCATTATACCAAATATCAAAAGAATATATGTAATGGGACAAGTAGAAGCAGAGAAGTCTTTAAAATAAAAATATTTATGAAAACACAGACAAGGATTCAAAATTCCTAAGGGGCAAATATTTATGGGCAAAATACTGGGGTACTAAGAGTGTCTTGAAGCATGTAATGATACTAAACCGTGAGGTTATTGTTAAGACTCTTAGGTGCATGATTCACAAAGAGTCTCATTTCATTATGTCTGCCAATGTATTTATGGTACTATGACTTATCAAAAGAATAAATAATTTATTACCTTTTGAGATGAATAATAACATTCTTTGGTATGTTGTCTATAGTTGTTGTTCTTTGGGCACATCTTTTCATGCACCTATCAAAAATCATTAAACATAATAACTGAAAACATTACAGTACTCAACATTAATTCTAGTTAATGATGTACCTTCTTCCTATGCTGTGAATTCCTAAGGCCTCATCATAAATTGTACTTAATAATTTACAATTTTTATTCTCTTATGATTGTGCTTTGTTATCTACTTCTCACATAGTGAATTATATTCTCGCATTGAACATTACTTCAGGTTTATTCAACGATACTTGAGGTTTATTCAACATTGAATAAAGCAAATGCCTTTGTTTGATTGGCCTACAGTGTTACTCTGCAGAATGCTGATTGGACGTCCGTATAATCTCGTTTGACCAGCTGAACGTTGCTGCTACTCCATGTTTAAAATAGGCCACATGAAATAAGTTTATTATAAGAGAAAAAGGTTTCACAACTCATGAGAGTTGTATATCGCTTGTTATAAACTCTCGTTATTTAATAAAATATAATAATAAACTCGCCATGGCTCGTTTATTATGATTTTGTTATTAAATAACTTGAGTTAATAACAAGCGATATACAACACTCACTTGTTGTGAGACCTATACCATGATGTCTAAGTTACATTTTGTTATAAATTTACAGTTGATAAATATCAAAATTTTATAAAAAGTTAGGTTTCAACTACCTCAGGCAAAGTTGACCTTAGCTGGATTTTGGCTGTGCTGTTTATTACCCTTTCGATTGTTGTGCTCACCATATATTTGAATTTGTTTGGCTTTCAAACGTTTTGGTCACGAGCGTGTCTGATGAAGATAATCCAGAAAAACGCTTCGCACGCAATAAAATTAGTATCTTCTTTGTTTTTTACTATATTTATCTTAAATGCACAGAAGGTATAGGACGCAAATTTTGCCAACTAGGAACATCTTCTCCAGTATATAATATAATAATAATATATTTTTGAGCATGCATATAAATTGTATGAAATGTATATTAAGGACACTACAATTTTTTTAAAATGTGCAATTCCAAAAAAAAAATCTGGTGTTTTCTGAAAAAAAATTAAAACAAATTTAAAAATATCATTGGAAAAAAAAGATAACCTTTAAAATGCAAGCGAATTGTTTGCATTACTTACATAGGACAAGTATACTGTATTTCCTCTGCACTGAAATGTTCATCTAAAGCTTGAACAACTGTTTGTACCTGCAAAAGAATCGTGCAAACATTTTTCATCAGCTTAAAACAACAGTCCTTGGGACAAGAAAATTAATCATGTTAGTAAAAAGATTTCTAAGTTGCCTGTCAGTTGTAAGAAGATCAAATCATAATCTGAAAAAAAACTTTCAAAAGATAATTCATTGTAATATTTCAGAACAAAAAGTAAACATTAGCCATATTATTAATTAAAAATTTGCATATTGGCTGAGTCATCAGTTTCATCACCAGACATTACAGCAAGCCTATATATAATAAAGCCAATATGAAAATTGTTAATTATGAGATAACAGTATCGTATTTGAAGATTTGCCGGTATCACTTTGTTGATTTGATGGTTGCAAATTCAGTTTACTGGTGACGTGAGGAGCCAGTAAACGGGTATTTGCACATCAAATCTATACAGGCAAATCTGTAGAGTGTCTATATACAGCAAGTGGATTGTGATTTGTGGTGTTTTCTGTTGTAAATACATTACATCACAATCCACCTGTTGTAGAAGGTCTATATACAACAAGTGGATTGTGATTTGTGGTGTTTTCTGTTGTAAATACATTATATCACAATCCACCTGTTGTAGAGGGTCTATATACAACAAGTGGATTGTGATTTGTGGTGTTTTCTGTTGTAAATACATTATAACACAATCCACCTGTTGTAGAGGGTCTATATACAACAATTGGATTGTGATTTGTGGTGTTTTCTGTTGTAAATACATTATATCACAATCCACCTGTTGTAGAGGGTCTATATACACCAAGTGGATTGTGATTTGTAGTGTTTTCTTGCTAGCCATATATTTAATTTTTCCCTTTTTGCCTCATCATTTGTTATTTTTAAGTACACTGTTTGACTGGATCATATGAATTTTAAATTTATTAATCAGACGGGAAAAAAAATCCTTTGATAGTTGTTCTAAGTTAGTACCAATAATTCCTCATCAGGCTTTGTCTGGAATCCACAACAAGGACAATGACCATCCATTCTTCCTAAAATATATAAGAATGCAATGTAGTGTGAAAGTATTTTTGTCATTGGTTTCAATTTTCTTGATTCTGTTAAATACTGTTATCAAGTGTTTCTAAATTCATAGTTTTTAAGGCCCTTCTTTTGGCCAGTGATCAACGAAATTCTGAAAAATTGGTACTTTCAGTGTATATCTACGTAACACCTGCTTAAATTTATGTACTTTGAATTGTTACAATTACCAAGTTTTTAGTTTTGTAATTTGTTTTGCTTATTATTTAAAATAATATGTATTTAATTAAATAATTCAATATAGTTTTTACATTTCAGTGTTTTAAAACAATTTCTCACAATAAGTTAATTGTATGTATTAGTTTTAATCCACTACAATAATTTTTGTTTTGTCCTGCTGGAATCTCCCCAGGATTTCTTTAACTATATATTTATACTCTGCTTGGATATCCCAAAGGTTGGCACCATAGGTAGGCTTAGTATCAGTTAGCTAGAATTTACTCCGCTGGGATCTCCGAGAGTACCTGAATTTATTAAAGATGATGAGTAACCCCCAAAGAAGCCACAATCTTAATAAGTAACCAGAGTTAAATGTGTATTTGATTAAATAATGATTATTGTACCTGTATATATGTTAAAGGAGCTACAGATTATAATAATTCATATACTTTACTATATCTAGTTGCTTGATGTATAAATCGAACATCATCAATATGTTTGCAATTTCATTTCTTTTTTGTTCAATTTGTGCCTCAGTGATCCCAAGAAGTGAGGAGCCTCTTATGTATCTTTCAGCAAACTAAAATAAAGAGTAATACCAAATTTTTATTTGTTACCTTTGGCCTGAATTACTTTTTTTGTGTTGATTGTTTGTCAAGTGCCACATCGTCTTTGTCAACATGGATACTCTGAAAATATTGAGAAAAGTGGAACAGAAAATCAAGTTTGGAACAGAAAAAAAAAAGAAATTGACTCCATTACTGAAGTTGATGTAAGTATTAGAATCATAACAAATGTTATTGATTACACCATAATGAAGTTCGTTTTGTAAAGATGGGTTGCATAATTGAGGGGTACTGAAAAAAACATATTATATACTAACTCCAAAGGATGGGGGCCCATAAGCACTTACACGACCTACAGTCAAAAAAGGTCAAACATTATCTCCTTTGTTTAGCGCAATAAAAATTAAAATGACCGATAGTTTGAAAAGTCTTAAATGCAAGATGACAAAATTATTGTTTTTGATGAAAAAAAATATATTATTTCAGAATTTTAACAAAAAATCTTGTAATTAATGTTTAGTTTTCAAAATTTTTGCATTTAAAGTAAATATGTATACCTAAAACTATAG
>JAOXYH010020361.1:0-11843 GCA_028566455.1 Botula fusca | reverse complement strand
CAAAAGTGTGAAACAACTCTAAATAGGCATGTAAAATACAGCTGAAGCTGTTACAAGTACGTTTACAAAAAATCGAATTCACCCTATATAACGTGGTTTAGTACCTGTGGTTGTAATTCACAGCTTTTCCATATTTCTATCTGCTCATTATTTATAGAGGGCGAGAAAGGTTATTTTCGTGATCAATGATTGGGGTATGTTTAATTTTCGTGACCTGTTATTTATCCCTCTGAAAATCTCAAAAAGGGCGAAATTTTTATTTTCTGAATCGTGATTTGGATCATGTGGATTGTTTATTTTCTGAGATTCGTGATCAGACCGTCCTTCATTATATGGCAACACTTATTTTTAATCTTCATGCAAAAAGGAGTGCATGTAAGCAACTACTAAATAGAAACAGTGATACATGTTCCCCCTTCGGGACGGGTATAACCTCTATATGCGGGGACAAGAAAACAAGACAATTTCCGGAGAAGAGAACATTGAAACTATGCAAACAACCGCTTCGGCCTAACATGGTGTAAGAAAAGTACATTAGTTCATTATGGGCACATTCTTAAGTTGAAAGAATACATTTTCATCACGTGTACCGTCTAAACGTTGTAAATTTTTATGCAATTCGTTTCAAACAAAGTAGAAGTTCATGTTTATGTATGATGGGGAGTGGCGCTCGTGTATGTTCCATAATCCAATACCCTTCAGCAAAATCGTATTTGCATAAGTATTAGATACAGTACAAAGGTAACAAAGAAACTGTCTGGTATGGGACGTTAGAATACACTTTTTCTGCACGAGTAGTCGGGTCAAGGTCCGAGGAGTGGGAGCTCCGAGGACACTTATACCCGACTACGAGTGCAGAAAAGATGTGCAAAATCGTCCCACACCGGACAGTTTCTTTGATACCTTTGTACTGTATCAGACTTGTACGATAGTAGAAATATCAACTGTATACAAAAGCTGACACGAGACCGTGTCCTTGTCTTCTAACTTTCGGCACAATTCTTACCCTTTTGGCGTGTTTGATTTATTGCGGTGTGCTCGTTGGCAATTTTATGAATCTGTAGTACAGTAATTTCTTTATATTAGTATTTATGATTAAATATAAACATAATTTTATGTAATTTATTTTATGATATATCATTAGAAAATAACGATTTTATAAATTATACTGATAACGAAAAACTAGTGGTCCTGTTAAACCCAGCAAATCTCGGTCAAGTGAAAAGAACCGGTTTCTTTCTAAAACAGTCTATGGAACTGAAGACAGGGGACTCTTATTTGTTTTTGCTTGTGATGTACTGTTTATTGTTGTTGTAATCGTCTGAATACATGTATGTCACAAACACAATATGTTTATACGGGTCTTGTTGAACTGTCTTCGTGATGTCGTAGTCAATTGCGTATTTCTTGAATTTAGTGGTTGGACAATTTTCTCTTTTCATATATATATAGTTTTATTATTTGATTAATTCATTCCATTCCATTCCAATGTAATGTAATGTGATGTAATGTAACGCAACGAAAACGTTTCGCTAAGGTAATTGCCTTTGTGACAAATCTGCGATATTTGTTCGCGGACTGATAAAAAAATTAGTCCTTGTCACAAAGAGACACGACGATTTGTTTACCTTCTGAAAATGACGTCATTTGCTTTCTTACAGTGATTTCGGTACAAAATGTTAAACATACAACATTCAATATGGATTATGCTTAGTTATTTGACAATAAAATTTCAAGCGATTGATATTTATTTGAAAAACTTGATACGGATATATCTCTTTGTGATCTATCTGAACGGATATATCGCTACCGAGACGTAATTATTTCTGTACAGGATAAACAATATTGATTGATTGACCGGTTTATTGTTCATCAAGTTCAGATGGGGTTCCAGCCATGAATATTGTCGAACAAGCTAAGCTCATCTGTGGATCTAAGCTCAACGGATGAGAAGTTGGGTGAGGGTTATCCGTACACGTGCAAACTTCCTTGAATAAATAATCATTTAAAAAAATCCAAAAAAAAATGCCAATAAAAATAAAAACACACACAAAAAACCAAACAAACAAAAACAAAAAACAAAAAATCTAGACAGCCTTGTTTTTTGGTTGCGGACGTACATTACACCAAGCATTATACAACAGGAAATCGATATTTAGCTTCTTTTTTGTCATTACGTCGCAGAGAAGATTTGTAATCAATACGGACTCAGTTTCTCTTGTCAAATTCTTCTGAATGAATGACTTTAACCATTTCAAATTAACATTCCGTTGCGTAGCAACATTATTGTCTGTAACCTATGTAAGAACAGACCGTACAGAAAAAATCTTTATAGTACGTACAGTACACTGTTAGGTGTACGTCTCATTCTAGACAGGGTTTCTAGAAGTCAGGTGTTTTGTACACTTTTTGCAAGTCCTTTTCTCTGTTACATGTGTGCCATACAGTTTTGTAAGTCCTAATTTCGGTATACGGATGTTCTACACAGTTTCTGTAAGTCCTATTTTCGGTAACGGATGTTCTACACAGATTCTATAAGACTAGTACTGTTTTATGTAACAGACGTTCTACAAAATTTCTGCAAGTCCTATTAGCCGTAGCAGGTGTTCTACATAGTTTCTGTAAGTCATATTATCTGTAAAAGGCGTTCTACTCAGTTTCTGTTAGTCCTATCATCTGTTACAGGCGTACTATATAATTTCTATAAGTCATATTATCTGTAACGGGTGTTCTACACAGTTACTGTGTGTTCTGTTATCTGTAACATGTGCACATGTTCACCACAGTTTCTGTATGGCCTATTATCTGCAACGGGTGGTCTAGATAGTTTTTGTATGTCCTGTTATCTGTTCAACTCAGTTTCTGTAAGTCCTTTTATCCATTACAGGTGTTCTACACCATTTCTGCACAAGTCATATTCTCTGTAATAGGTGTACTACGCCATTTCTGCCAGTAGGTCCTTATATCTGTAACAGGTGTTCTACACGGTTTCTGTAAGTCATATTATCTGTAACAGGTGTTCTACACGGTTTCTGTAAGTCCTATTATCTGTAACAAGTGTTATACACAGTTTTTGTAAGTCCTATTATCTGTAACAGGTGTTCGACGCCGTTTCTGTAAGTCATACTATCTGTAACTGGTGTTTCTACTCAGTTTCTGTTAGTCCTATTATCTGTAACAGGTGTTCTACACAGTTTCTGTAAGTCATATTCTCTGTAACAGGTGTTCTACACAGTTTCTGTAAGTCATATTATCAGTAACAAGTGTTATACACAGTTTCTGTAAGTCCTATTATCTGTAACAGGTGTTCTACGCCATTTCTATAGGTCCTATTATCTGTAACAGGTGTTCTACACGGTTTCTGTTAGTCCTATTATCTGTAACAGGTGTTCTACACAGTTTCTGTAAGTCCTATTATCTGTAACAGGTGTTCTACACAGTTTCTGTGCGTCCTATTATCTGTAACAGGTGTTTCTGTAAGTCTTGTTATCTGTAACAGGTGTTCTACACGGTTTCTGTAAGTCCTATTATCTGTAACAGGTGTTCTACACGGTTTCTGTAAGTCATATTATCTGTAACAAGTGTTATACACAGTTTCTGTAAGTCATATTATCTGTAACAGGTGTTCTACACAGTTTCTGTAAGTCATATTATCTGTAACAGGTGTTCTACTCAGTTTTGTAAGTCCTATTATCTGTAACAGGTGTTCTACACAGTTTTGTAAGTCGTATTTTCGGTAACGGATGTTCTACACAGTATCTGTAAGACTAGTACTGTTTTATGTAACAGACGTTCTACAAAATTTCTGCAAGTACTAATAGCCGTAGCAGGTGTTCTACATAGTTTCTGTAAGTCCTATTATCTGTAAAAGGCGTTCTACTCAGTTTCTGTTAGTCCTATCATCTGTTACAGGCGTACTATATAATTTCTATAAGTCATATTATCTGTAACGGGTGTTCTACACAGTTACTGTGTGTTCTGTTATCTGTAACATGTGCACATGTTCACCACAGTTTCTGTATGGCCTATTATCTGCAACGGGTGGTCTAGATAGTTTTTGTATGTCCTGTTATCTGTTCAACTCAGTGTCTGTAAGTCTTTTTATCCATTACAGGTGTTCTACACCGTTTCTGCGCAAGTTATATTCTCTGTAACAGGTGGTCTACGCCATTTCTGTAGGTCCTTTTATCTGTAACAGGTGTTCTACGCCATTTCTGTAAGTCCTATTATCTGTAACAGGTATTCTACACAGTGTCTTTAAGTCCTCTGAATTGAGTCTTCAAGCCATATTCTCTATATTGTTTCTATTAGTCATATTCTCTGAATTAAGTACTCTAAATTAACTCTACAAGTCATATTCTCTACATTGTTTCTATTAGTCATATTCTCTAACAAGTACTCTACAATGTTTCTATAGGTCGTATTCTCTGTAGCAAGTAACCACATTGTTTCTATAAGTCATATTCTCTGAATTAAGTACTGTAGATTGTTTCTATAAGTCATATTCTATACATTGTTTCTATAAGTCATATTCTCTGTATTAAGTACTCTACATTGTTTCTGTAAGTCATATACTCTACACTGTTTCCATAAGTCATATTCTTTGTATTAAGTACTCTACATTGTTTCTATAAGTCATATTCTCTACAACGTTTCTATAAATCATATCCTCTTAATTAAGTACTCTAGATTATTTCTACAAGTCATATTCTCTACATTGTTTCTGTAAGTGATATTCTCTAACAAGTACTCTACATTGTTTCTATTAGTCATATTCTCTAACATTTACTCTACAATGTTTCTATAGGTCGTATTCTCTGTAACAAATAGCCACATTGTTTCTATAAGTCATATTCTCTAAATTGAGTACTCTAGATTAATTCTACAAGTCATATTCTCTCCATTATTTCTATAAGTCATATTCTTTGTATTAAGTACTCTAAATTGTTTCTCTAAGTCATATACTCTACAGTATTTCTAAAAGTCATATTCTCTTAATTAAGTATTTAGATTAATTCTACAAGTCATATTCTATACATTGTTTCTGTAAGTCATATGCTTTGAAGAAGTACTTAACATTGTTTCTGTAAGTCATGTACTCTGTAAGAAGTACACCACATTGTTTCTATAAGCTATATGCTCTGTAAGAAGTACTCTACATTGTTTTTATAAGTGATTTCCTCTATAAGAAGTATTCTTCCATTGTTTTTATACGTCATTTTCTCTGTAACTAGTACTCCACATTGTTTCTATAAGTCATATAATCTGTAAGAAACAATCTGTAAGAAGTACTCTACATAGTTTCTATAAGTCATTTTCTCTGTAAGAAGTTCTCTAACATTGTTTTTATAAGTGATTTTCTCAGTATTGTTTCTTTAGGTCATACTGTATTATCTTTCACAAGTTAATCCGACACCTACTCTGCGATATGTACTACGAGTCATACATTGCCGCTTACTGAAGCCACTGCATTTAATATTCACGTGTACGTTGCTGTAAATTTACTGTTTCCACCTATAGAAAAGCATGTCCGATGTTTATAGATCATGTAAAAATGTTTGATTTGAATACCATGCGAATAGGTTTTTTGCCTAATTAGTGCCGGAAATTTGCGAGACGTACATGTATTTTATTGAACCAGAACCCGTATCAGTAAAGGACCGTGTGATGCATTTTCAGGACTGTCGCTTTTACCTACCTTATTTTGTGCGTGTTGAATATGGGAGATGTTTTCTCATAATTTTCTCCAACTTCAAACATTGACTCGGATGACTTTTATCGTATGAAGCATTTGATCGCTTGCTTCCTATTTGCCGGATACATTGAATGACGGGTTATAGTGAAGTTAATTTTGTGAGCTATACAACACAAATAATGACTGTTAAACAGTAATATCAAATTTTGCATTGTCATCTTCACTGTAATGTTCAAGCCGAAATTCCTTTTTGTTTGAAACAGTTTTGTCGTAACGTTCAGTTTTTAAGTTATTTAATGAAGACGCAATACACGTACACTAACTCCGAGGCCCGTAAGGTCGGGGTGATCTTTGACAGACACATTGCGTCCCAGAATTGGGATAACGAATTTACATCCAAGCTGTTCAAAAAACGATAAATTTAACATGGACATATCCGTTGAGTTTTTTAAGTATAATTGTTCGGTACATACTAAGTATTACAAAAACTTTGACGACTGTTTATTATCTAAACTAACGCATCATTAAATTTTTCTTTCGAAATTCGGCTTCGTACAAACTAAATTCCTGATTTGGTACATGCACAAAAATCTGGCGCGGTCCGTCAAACCCCTTAAATTTAGACAAGTATTGAAATTACGCTAGAAATTCGTTTAACTCGAAAAAAGACATTTTGCGAATGAGTAGATTTTGGATTAATATAGGTAATATTTTGCCATTGTCAATGAGCTTAAGAGTACTGTACACAGATTATAATCGACTATGAAATATATTTGTCTTCCTGGAAGACCCAGACCGACCGAATATCGATTACATGTGTACATAGTCGATGTGATAGAAACATAAATTTACTTTTACATGCTAATCCATACAGATCTATACAGCTTATAAATTTGTTTATGAAAACGGGGATACTCTATTGTATTTGAATACTTTCCCCAAGTCAATCTGTGATTTTACTATCGCAAATCGATTACATGTGTACATGGTCGATCGTCAGAACATCTCTGTTTGATAGAAACAATATTTACATGCTAATCCATACAGATCTGTACAGCTCACACATTTGTTGAAGCCGGGGATAACTGTATTGTATTTGAATACTTTCCTACGTCAGTCGGTGATTTTACTTTCACAAGTACGTCTACATGTAGTAGATCGTCAGAACATCTCTGTTTGACAGAACACTAATGTACTTTTACTTGCCGTAATCCATACCTACATGTATACAGCTTACAAGTCTGAAATTTTTATTGTATCGAAATACTTTCCTACGTCAGTCTATGATTTTACTGTCGCAGATTGAGGTTTCTTGTGAAGTGTTAGCCAAATAAAAGATATTACGACAGAAAAAAATCTTAAGATATACGTCGGCAAGTATTCATTTACTACAAAATAGTTGATCATAGTTATTCGAATTCTAACAATGTCCAAAAAAATTATTTAAAAAAGAGAAAAAACACTGACAGACAGACACCCAGCAAGTTTCTGAGAAGAGGGATCAGTACATCAAAAGGATATGAATTTTGAAACAAACATGCATTCATAATATAGTAAAATTCACATTTCTGAGTTTTTTCCCCCTAACTACCCCCTACCCCCTCCCTTGGCTCCCGTTAATCCTCACCAGGAGGTTTTGATGTTTTGCAATTCTCCAAACTTGCTCTTAATTGGTTACTTTTTGAGTAAACCTTAGGCTTTGATCGTCTTTTCCGTAGATCCAATAATTTGTTCTCTAATCGGTAATTAGCAGACACAAAGTTTATCCTTGTAATACACACCAAGCTGACGAAACAGCTGTAAACGGGACGGAATACACAATATTGATCAATTCACGTCAATGTAACCGTAATGATGCACGTGTATGCAAGCTGTCCATTCCATAATTAATTACCGAACCTGTTTATTTCACCGTCGCACGTGTGTGTGTGTGCGAAATAAATTATACACTGGAATGAGCAATGATTTTCCTTTGACTTGCTTCCGGATTGATTTTTTGGCTGTTATCGGAACTGTGCTGTTGGTAAATGTCACTAAAACATAAAAAATGGAAAAGAAGTCTAAATCGGATTCAGTGGACGCTGACCAGGTAGGGGAACCAATCAGTAATTAATATATCTTGATTTTAATATAACCAATTTCTTATTGTAATAGATCACTTAAAACTGTTTTTGCATAACAGGACTAATTATTACAGTTCACTTCATTTTGTAACTCTGTACAATGGCATCGTAAATTATCACCTGTTAGTCAAAATATGAAGCATTTTTGGCGAGTGAGCGAAGCAAACGAACTAAAAGGGGGAGCTGATATTTCTTTATATATATAACTTTATAACTGTGAAAAAACGGTCACAAATAAAGCAAAATCACCGGCACAGGGATACAGCAAAAACATCCAGAACTTGCGACATGGTCTTCAATGGTGGGAAGCCAAATGTCCCAGAGCCAAATGTATGCCCGAATTACCATAACACAATACTAAGTTTCACCTACTTCATCAGGCTAGTCCGGGGTAGTCCGTGTTCTTTTGCCGTCGGGACGTCCGCCCTTTTCTCGACTTATCGGAGCTGCGGAAAAAAAGCCATTGTACGACAGAGGAATCTCGCACTAGCACTTCTTTAGGTAGTATGCCCTAAGAAGACCATTTTTCAGTGCAGTATTAGAAGTCATTTACTAGTATAAAATGTACTTTTTTCTGTATTCTCAGTTTTTAATATCATACAGTAAGCAGATGTTCCTAGTGTATAATTCATTCTTATACCAGACTAAACTACTTAGTCACTACGCAGTCTGTTTCATTTATTTTAATTGCATTATTTATTTATTTTATTTCTAACTACAGTTCAAGTTTTAGTCGTATTGATGGGAGGTGGTAGGGTTGCCTAGTATTTGCTATTGGTTGAACAGTCAGTTACCATTGGTTGAACAGTCAGTACCATTGGTTGAACAGTCAGTTACTGTTGGTTGAACAGTCAGTTACTATTGGTTGAACAGTCAGTTACTATTGGTTGAACAGTCAGTTACTGTTGGTTGAACAGTCAGTTACTATTGATTGAACAGTCAGTTACTATTGGTTGAACAGTCAGTTACTATTGGTTGAACAGTCAGTTACCATTGGTTGAACAGTCAGTTACTATTGGTTGGCTCAACCCTAATGATCAATTTTCAGTAGACTGACATCTATTTGTTTGTTTATTTATTTATTTTTTTAGTTATTTTATTTATTTTTTTTTTCATCTTTTTTTTTTACATGCAAGCTATCTGCATCGTCATTTTCTAGCGTTGCATTGTTTGATCTTTAATGTATGATCGATTACTGCAATTCACAATCGATTGTCATCGGGGGGGCTGGGTGGCCGAGTGGCTTACCTGTATTATCACTGTAGCCTTTTACCTTTTGGTTGTGAGTTCGTGCAACAAAAAGGGTGCTCTCGACTTGCAACCGTACGATTTTGTCAGCTAACTGCCCAAGGTCGGCGGTTCCTGCCGGGCACGCCAGCTTCCTCTGCCACTAACATTGACGGTCCCGATATAGCTGAAAGTTGCCTTAACCTCATTCTATCAATCAATCAATCGTCATCGAAAACCCAGATAATATGACTGCCTTTCCGTTATAATCGATCTTCAGCCCATTGCACAGAACAATTTAGCATATGACCACCGAAGAATATGTCCTTACAAACAAGATGCACTCGACTTGCAACCGCATGCGACATGCTCGTTCTCTACTGGTGAAGATAGCGTTAACGACTCCAAAACTTCATCTGAGTTAATATTTTATAGGCCTTATCACGTTATGTTTAGATTTATGGCTTCGTGACACGTATAATGACTTCGATTGGAACTGATTTGCTATAAAATGAAAGTTTATCAAGGGCAAATTATTTTGCTGTTTAGAAATTATTACAGGAAAATATTTTTATTAGATTACTCAACAGCAGTTAATTTAGCATCACGCAATTTCTATTGGAAAGAGGGTAGCACGGGTCTCATTGTCGTGCAAAAAGTTCCATAATACAGTGATATTATATGCTTAATATAGTGAATTTTAAACTGATTGTAAATCCCGAATTTAGATAACATTTCTACATCCCGAAATTATTAATGATAATAACTTTATTTTCTCATTTTAATTACCTATATTCCCTCAGGGGCTCTGGTCGGATCTATGCCAAAGATCTGTCTAAATTTCTAAACAGCGTTAACCTTTTGATATATAGCACAAATACTGTAGTAAATTCCATACACAAACACATAAACAGACGAACACACACATTATTCGTGGATAGATGTATATTTCCTTGAACCAGAGTTATGTAGTGTCTCTGCATTTAACCTCACAAAGATACAGCTGAATACTTTATTTGACAAAACAGTGCAAAAAAATAAATAGAAATAAAATTATTTTATACCAATAAAATGGCACCCATCATTTTTAAAGTCGGGACAAACTGCATTTATGATTTTAAGGATCTTAATGAACAAATTTGGTCCATATATTTCCACAGAAATGCCCATCCACTCTTAAACTTTAAAACTAACAATTGAGATAAAATTTAGGGAATACCGTAGCTAGATGGACAACTAAAAACCGAAAATCCAGGGGCAAAGACAAATCTAAGAAAACAAATACAAACATCACACGGAACACGCAATATTTAGCTGAATACAAAACTGAAAATTAAATGAGCAACTCGGACTCCACCAAAAAACCAGGAGCATTGACCAGGTGCACCGGTACGGGAAGCGTCCTCTGCTTTTCTAAGAGCACCCACCGAGTTATTCATGTCGATATGAACTATGTAGTTGACTCTCGTTGTCTCGAACACATTTAAGTCGAAATTTTGGGTAACATTTTCTGAACCTTCAATAGTACCAGGGAATTATAAAACACTCTGTTTTATAATTCCCTGATAGTACCGACTATAAAATTTTCTCCCCACAACTCGAATTTTCGATTAAGTCGAAATAAATTCGCTGGTCCCTATTTGTTTGACATAACAAGAATATTTCTTAACATAATTCTAAGTTACGACAACATAGGACTATTACGTCTGCCCTGTAACTAAGTACTTAAATTAGCCTTGTCTAATTAGACTTTCCTCCACGTCATTATTTTATAGATATGATGACCTTTTTGACAGTGATGACGTAAATAAAGTTGGGGATTTTTTAACTTTCGGAAAAGTTCAACAAAATATGTACAAATGCATTCCTATGTCTGCTAATTGCGCCCGCATACATGCTTAATTTATCCATAAAGTAAAAAATAAGTGCATGTTTTTGTAATAAACATGCAGCAACACGTGCTAATTGCTCGGGAATTTGTCTAAACACTTCATACTAGGTGTATTGCATATTCAGATAATTAGTCAATTAGAATACTTACTAGATCTATGTCGTCAGTTAATTAATTTCATATTACATATTACCGATAAAGTTTGCTTATAAAACGTGAAACTTCATGCAGTCTTTTCAGGTCAAGCCTTTTCAGAATGGCTGGGCAGACATTGTACAGTTTTATGCGTATTTGGTGCATGGCAATGTCATCCTTGTTAAGCCTTGAACGATGTCCGATCGTGAATCGGAACTAAATTTATGATTATTTTATTTTGACCGTTATGCAAATAAGGCAATTAGGCACGAATTGTATACAAAGACAAAATACATTTTATGTAAACTAGACATGAATACATAAAAATATCTGTTCTGTTTTTAACCAGACCTCACCATATTTGGTATTTGGGTTTCGTTCCATTCAGACATCTTGAGCTCTGTGCCGTCATTACTAAGACTCAAATTCTATCAAAATTCTATAAATGTTTCGTTTTGAAATTCCCTAAATTTAATAAAGCTGGGGAGTTATCTCCGTGCAAAGCTCTGTCCGTAAACGGTTTTGGCTCACTTTTAAAGCCATTTTGGTATATGCTTTCTTACAAACTTACGGTAACAGTTGAAGTCTTCCAAATTTAAGGCCTTTATCAAGGCGAAGACGGATGAGTGTCTTATTAATGGGAGAATTTATCGCTAAACCAGTTTAGGTTTCCAAAAAGTTTACCAAACTTTGCATTGATTGACGAAACCGGTTTTGATCCAGTTCAAAACCGAAACTAGTTTCGTTATTTATCGGTACAAAAACTGAGATC
>JAOXYH010020251.1:0-11847 GCA_028566455.1 Botula fusca | reverse complement strand
GAGCTCCCTACCTGGTGTGGACTCCACTTATTGAAGATCTCGTGGTGATCTCTGAAGGTTTTTCATATATTCACTTACGGTAATACCCTTCTGCATTTGTTGCATTTCCCCATATCCGTTCTTTTTCAAACGGTGGAAATATCAACAAACTGCCTTTAAAGATGTTTATGGACGTGTACACCTTCTTGCATTTATATAATTATATATGGTGCTGATAGGATAGATATATGAAAAAACGAGTAAGTATGAAGCATTTATAGCACACTTTGATGCTAAATCCCTAACAATCCAATAACGGATACTAAAGAAAAGTGAATTGTACATGTATATCAGAGAGGGGAATCATAGAAAACCGCTGTTACAACATTGATCAATGGACAAAGACAAAGTTTAAAAAAAAAACAACAAACATCACAAGAAACAGAAAAATTGAAAGAACACTCCATTTAATTTAATGGTAAAGGAGCAAATTTTTCACCGCCAGAATACTGGGAGCATGGATTGGTGCTTAGTTCGAAAAGCGTTCTCAGCTTTTCCACGAAACCCACCGAATTGCTCCTGTCAGCTCTGGTCAGACATATCGTTTTGTAATGTAATGAAATAACATAACGGTGAAACTAAATTTCCTTTGTGTCCACATTTTATGTAAGAGAAGAGACAGAAAATCCCTTTGACCAAACAAATATAAGTCATGAGCTTCTGATTCTATTGATTATCAAACTTGTATTCTAGCATTAGGTAGTGGTCGTCTACCGCACAAAAGGTGTACCATATCTTTGGTCATTTGTACCAATTACTGTGTCGATTTCTATCTGTCTAAAACAGAGTGTGATACATTTCATACCGATTTTGATGCATCGGATGTGCACATAGCGTAAATTAATTACTCGTCAGTGATGATAGGGACCAAAACTGTGGAAGACGAGGACTGTTATCAAAAATGTGTAGGAGCGAAGACATGCCGAAATGTCCGAAATAGGCAGCCAAAACCAATTCCGGACAGAGCTTACATATGCGATAAGATGTCGTGTGGTAAATTTCTCGTCATCCCGGATTTGAAAAGTCTACTGACTTGACACTAGACCAGATATTCCTATATGCAGGTAGGCCGCGCTAAACCTTCCAAAGCACCTGATGTCACTGCCGGATTATTTTGTTATATTGGCTTGCTTCGGCTCCCGTATTGTCTGTTTCTATTTTGTTTGTTTCCTACATGTTTTTTAATTTCTTTTCTTTCTGTCATGTTCTAGTTTTCTTTATTTGTTTCCCAACTTTTGCCTGGATTCACGTATATATGATTTCTGTCTTCAACTTGTTGATTCGATATTGTGTTGCTTATATTCGGTAGATGGCACTTAGCACCATCTCACTAGTCTTCATTCGACTGTTGTCATGAAATTTTGGATTCTTCTTAATCCCCCGTTATCATTCAGGAAGATAATTCAGTTAACTGCCGTCTATTGACGATATCACAGATCAATTTTGGTAGCAGGGCTATGCGAGTTTTTGTCATCAATTTGCGGTCGTCTGTTGCTACTATTCAAAGTTTCGATCACATTTACTCCGACAACCCGGTAGTTAAAAATCCAAACTAGGCTTGAGGATGAATTGTGCTCTGTCTGATCTATACACAGTCACATTTTTATCGGAGGTCCATCATGGCCGCTCCAGCACGGCATTATTGAACATCGTGTCCGTTGAAAATGGGTTATGACAGCATTTCAAAACGAGAAATTTGCTTGTAAACGTTTCATAGGAAGTTTGCAAAGACAAAACTCAACACATTCACTCCTTTATTTCTATCTTTTCTTTGTTTTCTTCTCTTTATATTGTTTATTTATTTTTTTTGCCGATTGAAATATATAAAGCACTAACACAGAACATATTTTAACAGTGAACCAGAAAGAGAACACCTTTGAAGAACTTCTCAAAAACCACAGAGGGGACTGAGTATGTGTTTTATTGAAGGACTTTTAAAAAGTTACATATATGTCGGTGTGAATTCCAACATTGCCTCCACCGGAAGACAAAGAATTACCTAGAGAACTGAGTTTTTCCTGGAAGTGCACTATAAATATCATTCACTATTCTATAACAGTTGAGCATTTGAGGTAAACATGTTTACAGCAACATGATTATACTTAATTTTCCCGTAAAAGGTTTTACTAAGTTCTAATAAATGTGATAAGAGGGCTTTATTTTCATCTCGTATCTCTAGGGGCCCTATTGTTACCAGAAAAAGTTGTCGTTTAAGTAAATGGATTTTACATGATAGCTATTTACATCTTGCTTGTATTGGACGATTTTGCATGGTTTTCTGTGAGACAGGCTCTCAACTACACAAATCATTTTGAAGTAATGATGGATAAGTAGAAGATCGAAAGCATTAGCTTTTATAAAAATTAAAACACTGAATATAAGATGCAATATTTTCATTATATCTATGATATACATTTAAAGGGAAATGGAAAGAAGGAAAGAGGGAACTTTGAGATTTGAAAGTGCCATATTGGTAATTTCAGCAACACTTTTGGATAAATAAATTTAGCCATGGAATCATACAAATCAATAGTCATAACGCAGGCATCGTATGGCCAGACACAAAGCAAGTATTGCTTTAGCACCTGTCGTTCAGATGAACTGCTCTACAATTTCCCGACTTAATTTTTCTATAACGATTCATGTTATGTTCTATTCAAAATTGTCGAATGGAGATCTAATTACAATGTATACGTCATGTTAAAGGTATGGCAATATTAACTTTTTGGTTATTTGTTAAACCAAACTGACTTTACCTGACAACAGTTTAGCTTAAAGGGCAAGGAGGGGGGGGTCAATTGCGACATTAAAACCTATAGTTGACTTCAGTAATTCTCGATTATATCCCTTATCTCCCCTTACAGCATTGGAACCGAGATTTTTATCAATTTTGTTTTGGTATAACACCAAATCGCCAAGAGTGATCGTTCCGTAGGGTAGAAGTGTATCTAAGTTTCACGATATGTCATGTGTATGTAAAAGATTTATGAGAAATGAAAAAAAACGCATACTCTTTCAACACAGCTTTTGTGCAATTTCTTGGCTATTTTAATATAATGATCATCTTTTGAAATGTTGTATGATGCCAAGAAAACGTAACTCTCATTTAACTTTTCGCATACTGATCGTTGAAAATCCGGATTCTATATATTACATTATTCAGTGGAGAAGACGTTACTTCAGACAGACCTTTAGAAAATCACTTTTGTGTACAGTCTATTCATATATTATATTCTTCAATTGATATTTAATGACAAATGAAATATAAAAGATATCAAGCCGCCAAAAGTTAAATTGTACTATAGGGCAGACGTATGGGTCTATATGATTTATGGTATCGATGTCATGTGTATATAAAAGATTTAGGTGGAATGAAAAAAAAAAACTCATACTCTTTCAACACCAGCCTGTAAGCAATTATTTCGTTATTTTGTTACATTGATACCCTTTGAAATGCTGTTTGATGCCAAATGTACGAAAGACCGGTAGTGACATTCTATTCTAAAAGTTTCTCACTTCCAAGTTGACATTTCTCAGTTCCAAGTTTACATTTCTCACTTCCAACTTAACATTTCTCACTTCCAAGTTGACATTTCTCAGTTCCAACTTGACATTTCTCACTTCCAAGTTGAAATTTCTCAGTTCCAACTTGACATTTCTTACTTCCAAGTTGACATTTCTTACTTCCAACTTGACATTTCTCACTTCAAAGTTGACATTTCTCACTTCCAAATTGACATTTCTTACTTCTCGGTTGACATTTCTTAGTTTACCACGTGATTATAAAGACCAATCAGAACGTTTGATATGTAACTTATATATATGAGAACGTCACGTGTTTTATTATACCAATAGAATTTTGCTTTAGAAATTGTGGTCAAATTAGCCTGTAGCCTGGTCGCCATTTAAGAAGATGAAAAGGTTAATAATATTGGTAAGTTGCTACATTCAAATGTTACTACTTGTATATTGGCTTTTTATGTATCTAAACATTGGTAAAATGAGTGTAAATTCTATTAATATTCCATGTAAACAGGTACAACAGATATTCCATATAATTATATTCTATGGCAATTAATTTTGCGGATGAAAACCAAACTTTTGCCAGCCTTTAGTTTCAGAGGTTACCCCGGAGTTGATTAAAAGTAAGTTACTTTTTATTAAGCGACCTGGACAGCTACAGACTCAAACTTCACTAAATGACCCTCATTCTGTTTTGAAAACAGCAAAGGTGTTAATTTAAATTCAAGTGTTCACTTTAAAATCGAATTGATACGCATGTTGTACATACATACATGGGCATTACAAAGTGCTGTTAAAGCATTATTATGACGTCAAGCTATTGTAGTCGCGATACACAATATCTGGAGTGTAGCTTGCGGTAGCCAATCAGTACCCGAGACCACGATCACCTGATTTCAAAAATGTTGCTAGAGGATCAATTGATGCTCAGAGCTTCCCAGAAGAAGTTTTCAACTATGACAACACAGAAGTACATGCAAAGAAAAGACAGTCTTCAAAAACTACACGTATGTTAGAGAGTCAGATGCAAGAAAATGAATTAAGCCCAAAGAAAAAGAAATTGGTTAAACCAAATGGTAACGACCAGAATGAGAAAAAGAAAAAAGAAATAAAGACAAAGGAGTCAAGTGATCGATTGAACGAGAAAAAGAGAAAAGACAAAATAGTCAAGTGAAATACATTATCTAAGAAGCATGCTATAGATAAGGCAGCACTGAGTGTTTGCAATATTATGCTGGCATCTGACCTGAGTGGTCAATTTGAAGATGGGTAGAGTCAGCAGCAGAGAATACAATTATACTCTATCAAGGCATCCCTACCATCCTTACAAATCCGAGCATCTCCCCAAACAACACAATCAGTACAAATGCAACCATCTCAGCAGACGTCAGCACCATTGGTACCATTTCAAGCATCTCAGCAAACATCAACACAATCCGTACAAATGCAACCATCTCAGGAGACATCAGCACCATTCGTACCAGTTCAAGCATCTCAGCAAACAACACAATCCGTACAAATGCAACCATCTCAGCAGACGTCGGCACCATTGGTACAATTTCAAGCATCTCAGCAAACCTCAACACAATCCGTACAAATGCAACCATCTCAGGAGACATCAGCAACATTCGTACCAGTACAAGCATCTCAGCAAACAACAACACAATCCGTACAAATGCAACCATCTCAGCAGACGACGGCACTATTGGTACCATTTCAAGCATCTCAGCAAACCTCAACACAATCTGTACAAATGCAACCATCTCAGGAGACATCAGCAACATTTGTACCAGTTCAAGCATCTTAGCAAACCTCAACACAATTCGCACAAATGCAACCATCTCAGCAGACATCGGCACCATTGGTACCATTTCAAGCATCTCAGCAAACCTCAACACAATCCGTACAAATGCAACCATCTCAGGAGACATCAGCACCATTCGTACCAGTTCAAGCATCTCAGCAGATATGGCCACCATCCGTACAAATGCAAGTATCTCAGGAGACATCAGCACCATTGGTACAAAAACAAGTATCCCAACAGAACTTAAACAAGACATCATCACCACCACAAACGTCTTTAACATCTACATGGAAACTGATCAAGGAGCCTGTTTCCTCTTCTTCTACTTCATTCATTCCAGGTACTGTAATTTCAGACATGCATTCTTAAAAAATGTATTGCTTAAAATAATGAGAAATTTAATTAATGTCAGTGTCACATATTTATTTCAGTACAGACATATCAATATATGTTCATGTATCATTAGAACTATTTTCTTAATCTCTGTAAGAAATTGAAACTACCAACTGACAGGGAGCAAACCCATGTGTTGCACAAATCTCAAGAGGTAAAAAGTGCAAGGTCTCCAACAATTTATTTTCAGTGTTCTAAATCGCATCAGACTTCTATGCATTATCCTTTCATATTTTTTATTTCAGAACCACCAAGTGTAATTCTTCAGTTCTTCAAATCTCTCGAAACTGAAGAAGTACAGACGTATATAAGATCATACATCAATTTTCATGAAAAAAAAACAAGAGAAGATCTTCTACAGGAATGAAATGCAGGTAGGCATGTTGGAAATCAAGCATACCAGGGCATAAATATCAGTTTCTTAAAAAGAGTATTTACTTTTTCTATTCACATGCTGAGTTATTTTATTATATGTTTGAGATGTGACAAATTTACAATCTACTTTTTAACATGCATCCACAGTATGCAAAAATGTATCTTTCTTAAACATGAACGTTTACAATACAGGTGAAAACATTATATATTTTATTTTGGGAAAAGATCTTGAATACTATAGATGACTTTTTTACACAAGCATGATTGGTATTACAATAGTAAAATATGTTATTTGTTGTATGTGGCATCTTTATTTTTCTTTCCGGTATGCCACAATTTTTCAGCAATTGCTGATGTGTGTTATGGGTCTGATCTGCTATTGCAACCAACTGTTAATACACACAAAAAAAAATATTCCCTTACTCATGTTGATTTTCAAATTGCAGCATGGTTGTATGTCTTAAATTTATTGATGGTTTAAATAGAAAAAAAAATCAGTGCTGGGGAACATGGTCATAGTCATTAACAGCAATTAACATTTTATATTTATGTTACCTAGTTTTTGCATCTTCCGACTGTCCCACCTGCGAGTTTCATCTTATTGTTTGGTTTTTATTTTTGTCAAGTGAATAATGGGAGAAAAACAAGTAAGATCATTGAGAATTTGAGTTCCAAAACATTATTTATTTTTTTCATTTTTTGGTCAACAAAACTTAAAACGTGGATTGGCAGAAATAAAATGCTAAACTTTTCATTTTTTTTTATCAACAACTGAAAAAATTGGGTTAGCAGTACCATAAGTCAACAATTAAAAAAAACTGTGGCAATATTTGGAATTAAAATATCAATTTCATGATTTCTTTTTACAATTAATGTAGGTTAGCCAGGAGAATTTTACCTCATCTGAACCCAAGATATCGGAAAAACTCGAGAGTCAACATACACCATCTACACCCAGTGCAATAGCACTAAATATTACAGATCAACATACACTTGATCAATCAGACTATCAGCAATTTGCTCAAACGATTACTCAATCATCAAGCTCACAGACTCCCACTCAATTACGACGATCACCAAGAAAACACTTCTCGTCACCAGATGAGAAAGAACATTTTGATGATGATGATGTAAGTTAATAAAATGCTATTATATCAGTCTTCTCTTAAAAGAAAAGAAATTTTTCTGATATAAATTCTAAGTTAAAGTCAGGTAAACAGGAGGTTGACATGTGGCATACATGTAGGTCCCACACACGATACAACTCATGGTGCTAAAGCTGCATACCAAATTTCAAATCATTCCCACTAGTGGTTGCCGAGTTTTAGATGACGAAAATTTAATAGCCTGGATGTACTGACAGTGGACCCCAGTGCCTATCGACAGGAGTATAAAAACCACGAAAATCAATGTATCCATGAATAAAAGTACTAGTACTTCCACAGTATGTTGAGGAAAAATAACTATAGTAAAGGTCTTATTAATCATATTAAATCATGTTAATGAACTAAAAGAAATCGTAATACAATGTTTTGATAACTAAACATGCTAAATGTAACAACTGAGAATTCTTTTTTCTTTCAGAAATTAAAACTTTTGGCAAAATCAGATCTGGATATCAGTTGGAAGTTGTTGAGAAGGGCAATAACAACAACTAATAAAGCAGCACCCAAAAAGGCAGCATTTACATTAACATCAAAGCTGTTGCCCCATTTTTTCACTATAGAACAGCTAGCATGTTCAAGAGGGCAGGACCTTAGGAAAAAGAAACCAGGGGACATCAGACCCGTTTTGGATCCAAAGGTGTTGGGAGACTTGAAAGGTATTATTTCATTTTGATTGTTAGTATTTGTTTTAATAAAAAATGCTTTGTATTTATTGTAAGATAGAGTGTTCCTTTCCTTGTGATATTTCTAACATATTGAAAAGTTAAAAATGCTTCATTTTTGCATGAAATATTAAACCTTTTTATTATTTGTACTACCAAAAATCTACTGCTTACGTTTATAAGCTTTTTGCCTCAGTCACTGACTTTCAATGGTGTAAGATAAATGATTATGATTGAATTGAAAATGTACCATCAGTTACCACTCACCCAAACAGGTCAATGCACAGAGTGTAGCAGTGAGATAAAAATGTAGTTTGTCATGTCTTTTTTTAGAATCGAGAATATTTTGTTTTTTTGTCAAATGTTTTGTACTTCTTTGTGATGATGGGTTTTTCTTTTCTTGAAAATCAGTTGGTACTTTAACAACTTATATGTACATTATTTCAGAGTATGTTATTACTTGGTGTGCAAAGAACAAGAAGCCATTTATAGAAGCAGAGTTCAATGATGCCATAACTGAAAAAAAAGTTATGCCAGAAGGAAACTGAAAACATCAACAGAGTAACATTTTCATTATCATAAAATGTAGTTTTAATCATCTGACATGATTTAAAACGAGAACATGACTAAGATTTAATACTTCTAATTCTTAGTGACTGAAACACAAGTGTGATTCCTCGTGTTCTTTGTAGTTTATATTTTGAATACAGCTGCATTACTAATAAAAAAGCAAGTAGAAAATATATTATTTTATATGAATATATACGATACATGTACCATTGCAATTGTGTAACAGGCATATATGAGATTTAAAAATAACAAACACTGGAGATATTGGGGTTATTTTTGTACAAATGAAAATTATGTATTTTTCCATACAGGAATAATGCTATCTCTACCAGTAGGCAAAACATGGAAACAATTTGCTTTGTTGGCATGTGTATGATAATTAGCTTATTTTTGTATCACAAGTGTTCCCTTTGTTTATTTTGTTCAGAAATATATCTTTATGTTGATGAATACAGAATACCATTTTAATAGGTGCAATGGAGAAAGAAATATAGACAAGGCCAACTGTATCAATGACTGGAAGCTCTAGCTTGCCCCTTTCTTGTAACAAAATGACTTGATTTGGCCTATGATTGGCGGTAATTCAGTAGATAACATGTTTGTTACATATTACTTTTAAGTTTATCAATACATTCAGATTCTAGATTTGTTTGTAGAAATACCAAGGTAATACAAAATCCATTTGGATATATTATACACAAAATCTTAATTCTTATATCTTAATGACAAAAGCTTCTGGAAAAGGTATTTCCATACATGAAAATGTATCGGTGGATGGAGCAAGACCATTGTCTGAAATGACCATTGGTGCCTCTAAATGGAACTCTTGGCTAGGCGTACTCTACTAGGCGTATTTTGCCTAATAGACGTTATTTGTCTGGTAGGCATATTTTAGTCTAGGCGTACTCCATTTTAGGCGTATTTTGTCTGGTAGGTGTATTTTGGTCTAGGCGTACTCTCTTTTAGGCGTATTTGTTTTGTAGCCTGAATCCGCCTACTACACTGATTCCGCTTAAGCTAATTTAAATATTTCGTTCCATATACAGGGCGGAAACTGCCTTATTTCCTATGTTCCGCTTAAAATTACAAATAGCCTGAATCAGTGTAATAATAGCAGTAATACGTCTAACAAATTCAGCCCTGAATCCGTCTAATGTCAGGGCGTAAGTTTTCGTACAGGTAAAAATGTTTGCTGTATAAAATGGATATCTTTACATGATTAACATTATATCTGCACTTAGAGGGTTTAAGAACATATATATGTGCACTTGTATATTTTTCATATAATTATGCAATGTATAACTGTATCTTTTTTTTTGCAGGGTACACAACATACCTTTGTACCTTCCATCGAGAACAGGCTTGGTTAAGGTGGACGAGAGACCTCAAGAATGATGTTGGGATGCAGCAAGCAGAGATTTTGAAGCTGTAAATAATAAATATTCATTAAATATGATAAAGTTTTTAACTAAAAATGAAAAGTTTTTTTTTTGAAACTATTAAAACAATTGTCTTTTTGCCAAGTTTAAAATGTAAAGAATTGAAAACTGTTTCATACTATTATAAGTAGTTTTTTTATATTAATGGAATTTCTGTGAAATAGAATTTCAATCATTGTAAAGCAATTGCTATGGTATCAATAGAATGAACATTGCTGAATAAAAATAAGCTTTATTATGCTTGTACCAGGAAACAGGCAAGAAATGGTCTGTAAACCTGATATATTACAAAACATTGTACAAATACTGAAAATTTAATCATGCAAAACACATATATCTTTTCTTGTAATGTATTTCAGTATGCGCAATATTGCAAACAGTACAACGGAAGTAGAATATAAGAGATCAGTACTAAAGTTGAAGGAGAGCGCTGGGTGGAAAAATAACATCAAATTACAGAATTGGTTTCAGAAACAGTGGTTATCTGAATCAAAGGTAATACTAGTATTTCTTGCTTATTATATTGATAGCCTTTTTATACAAGGGATTTTCAGTAGGATAAGTGAAAATTTATCTCACCCAGAGTGATCTGTATGTTCATTCATCCTAGGAAGATAACATAATAAATCATAGTTGTAATAATTGCAGTAACTGTGATTCCTAAACATTAAATATGCAATGTCATTACAGTTTTTACTTTACGAAAACTGGTCACAAACATAATAAAGTATGGTATCATTACCTGATAGTATTCATACTTTCAAATCATATTGAGCGTCACCCTCTTGGATGCAAGCATATATATTTATTTCCATTATTAGCGATGGGTGAAAGCATTTCAAGACATCAAGTACAACATCAGAATAACAACTACGAATGGCTTAGAGAGACAACATCGGGACCTCAAGAAAAAGTATTTATCCCAGTACAGTGAAGCAGCATATCTGGTCTGGTATCAACAATGGTTCTTAGATTCTTCCCTGAAAGTTACAAAAAGTACTATTTTATAGTCTTCTTTACAAGTTAAATAAAAAAAGTTAATTATATAGCAACAAAATAATCCCTGTCTAATGTAACCAAAGTTAGTGTGCAATATTTTACCATATTGCACTAGTGCAAATATTGCTAGAAAAACGTGATGTCATCAACGATGTAATATGAATTGAAACGGACATGCTCTTCAGTGCTACTTTAATTATAGCTGCTGCACTTCAGACCAATGCGCAAAAATAAAGTTTGATTAAAAATTTTAACTTAAAATAATAATTTGCAGTACTTTGGAATTACCAATAAAAAATAATGGACCTTTTGTTTTTGATACTGACTTTATCATGGTGATATATCACCATGATAGGTCAGTATCAAGAACAAAACATAGGTTGTCATAGATTTAATCTTGCTCTGGTCATTTTGATTCATAATTTTTTTTATCTAAAGATCTGTTTTGCTTTCAAAGGATTAAGAAAGCTAAGTATATGATTAAATCCCTTGAACATACTTTTTGGTATCATGACTAGCTTTTTTCTCTTTTTCTGCTGTTTGATAGTCAGAGGTTGACAGGTACATGTATGTAGATATTTAGTGTATAATAGATATCCGTGATTCAGTAGTCCATGAAATATGAGTATCTATATATGTATACTTCGTACTTACGTTATTCCCAAAATATTTCAGATATTTACAATACAATGTACAAAGCATGGATGTCAACAAGAGATATGGCAAAACAGTTCCAGATTTTCTAAAAAAAACAAGCCCAAGATGCTTATTGAGCACTGCCTCAACAGACTCCCACCCAAGGTTACAGAAATAACACCAGACAAAATAGACAAAATTGATGCAACACATTATACAGTGGAAAGTGTTGACTCTGGAAT
>JAOXYH010020140.1:0-11848 GCA_028566455.1 Botula fusca | reverse complement strand
TTAAATGCAAATTTTGACGATTTTTGCTGTTTTTCCCCAATATCTTGAAAACAATAACAGATAGAAACTGTAAAAAGTTTAATGAAAAACTTCAATTTCTTGGTCATTTATATAGGTAAAGAAAATGAAGACTTTATATATATTTGATTTACTAGTCGTATTAAATACACTAGAAACTACAATAACAGGTATAAACTATAATTCATTAACAATGAAACACCAATTAACTTTATAATACAGACTGAAAAATAAAAAAATATTCATGAGTGTAAACATATTCTCTTTATCTATATGTGACCTAAATTTTATCTGCTGATATATTGCATTTTATCAATACTTTATTAACTCATATATACCGACAAGGTATTAGCAACCATTACAAATACACAAACAATTTATACAAACATCCAAAGCATTCATTTTACTTTGTGAGATGTATGGCTACAGGTATAACTGCCATGCTGAACCTTTATAATTTAAAAGTGGACACCAACTGATGGCATTAGCTCATATTTGAACCCTGCCATATACAAGGTCAGCACAATGAACTGGAATGTATACATGCTAGCTCAAGGTTACAGTCCACAGGGATACATGTCCCCAAAACCAGACGCACGTTCTGTGTCTTGAGTAGATCAGTCTTTTGTGTCAGAAATGCCAACAAGCTCAGCAGAAAAGCATCATTTATCAATTTTAACAATTTAAAGTCTTCAGTTTCATCTGATCAGGGATAGAACCATGACTCCCATACTTGAGGCAAACATGATAACCGAGAGACCACTTGAGCCAAAACAAAATATGTGTCTGTTTAAAGTTACATTGTGGCAAAAACAGGCAAAAGCCATTTTATTTGAAAAAATATATTTACTCCCTCCTGGTTCCCGCCCCTCAACTCCCGGTTCCCCGTTACTCCCGTGTTCACACTCCACTGTCCATCCCCTCCACTATCTTTTGGAATACACCGGATGTTACAATAACCTTTTTAAAATCCGTAGTATTCCAATGTAAAATGGGGTGTATTCCTTTAGATAGATAAAGGGATGGACAGTGGGACGGGAAGTAAGTCGGGACAGGAATAGGGAGTTGAGGGGCGTACAGATGGACAGGAAGTGGGGTGGGGCGTTAACAGAACTCTTAAAGTTAACCTACATTTCGTATAAGTTCGGCTTAGCGTAAAACCTGGTTTAACACACCATTTTCATTTGAAAATGCCTGTACTAAGTCGGAGTACGTCAGCTTTAAGTGAGGGAGAGGCGGGAACCCGTGGGTAATGGCGGAGGGAAGCGAGAGTAAGGGGCTTATCGAATTAACGGTTTTGACTTGGGGGTTCAAGCATTGTGTTATTACTTCTATCTCGAAGAGCGGGCGAGGTAAGACATAATTATTAAGGGAAGGGAGGCACAAAATTACAATTCCTTCAAGCAGAGACATATTCAAGTTTGGTTCAAACTGACCCGGAATCTGTGTTCAGGATTCGATAGTCATGTGAGCTGACCAAAATAACGCATCCAAGATTTCAGAAAGTGAAAACTTTCGCACATACATTTACCCTTTCAAAACGGGGACAACACTGTTCTTATAGAATGTTTTTAATTTTGCATAAAGAGCCTCCCAGAAAGAAGAATCAAATGGAATTGGAATTATTTTCATGTCTTTCAAAGTATAGACAACAAGCTCACATTTAGTATATTTACAAATTGCCATCGGCCTTGAATTTGTGTGTAATACCTGGAATGTTCCTTTAACCTGCCTGAATTGTTTTCGTCGATAAAACAGTAAAAATCGCCAGCTTTACAGGCTTCTACAATTGTTGAATTTCTCCACTTGTAGGGACATTTGACCTCAAGTAGGTGGTCTTCTGCGTCTCCTGACACGACACCGTCGGGGCTGGCAGCAAGAAATACGCATTTATCACACAAGAATGCTCCCTTCTCATGAACAGTTACTTTTTTGTTTTCATGTAATTTCTTGAAAGCCTTGTATCTTTTTTTAGCAATAGGTTCTTGTTTAATTCCCCATTGAAGTGCCTTAGTTTTTACCTGTCCGTTTCAGAATCGCCTACAATTCGTTCTACCAACTTTTCAGGAGGTGTGTTTGATTTTCTTGTCAGTATATCATGAAAAATTGATGCCGTTATTCTACCTTTTCTCACTTGAAACCATAAAGGATTTTCACGTTGTCCTCTAGTCCGAATTTCTAATTCGGTAACGACGGTTGATGTGCATATATTGTTGATATTTCCACTTTTTACTATTTCTTGCATGTTTAAGAACGGGTCGGAATCAAATGTTACCATCTCAGACGTACTTACCTCCTCGTAATTTGTGACATTTAGATCGTTGCAAACGTCTTCCATCTTGTCAGAAGAACTGCCGAATGAGTCTGGCAGTATATCGAATATTGCCGCATTTGTATTCCCTAATCTTACAGATAATTTTTCACAGAAGGACATGTCCTTATCCTTAAGACAGACCTCTTGTCTAGTTTTACCAAGCTTTCGTTTGTCTGATGGCGAATCGTATTTAATTTTCTTAAATTCTAGTTTCTCTATTGGGACGCTTTTCCGCACTCTTTTTGTTGGTTTATTCCAAACGCAGGGTTTAGATGTACATGCGACGTCCTCTTGATTACGTTTTCCAGATGCCTCCTCCAACGAAAACAGTAAGCCAGATATATGAGTACAGCCTTCTCCTAGCCTTAAAAATAAATAAAAAAAGTTAAGCCTATGAAATGATTTATTTTATGAGAAGGAGGGGGTCTTAGGGCGAAAATGTGTATCGTTCCCATCGTAAATCGGTTATTGATGTACTAAGTTAGTAATATAAATTCAGAACATAACTTTATTATCAGGTCGACGTTTGACTGTTTCGTACATTTTTCCACCATTAGAGGGGACGCATGACATGTACAGGAAAAAAGTCAGAAAAACAAAGTGCGATGCATTTCATACCAATTTTGATGCATCGGATGTGCACATTTCGTAAATTGATTACTCGTCACCGAGTAAGCGTCCCAATATAAGAAAATCGAATACGATTCACCATCGGACAATCGGAAGCTGTGAAAAACTAGGCAACAGGTCTGTCTTAAGCTCGGGCGGGGCGTTGTTTCTTGACCATTTCATGGCGGGAGTGCGTCGGTGGGCCGAAATTATCCACGTTTTATCGAATATGTGACCCGAAAATGGCCAGGAAAAGCTAAAATCGCATACCCGAAATCCAAAAATAATACTCGGATGTCTCTTCCACGAAGACATGTGTCACCTGCGAATAGTATATTATGACTAACATTAAATACTGTATAAAGTTCAATCATTTCATTAAAGTATTGTGAAAAGTCGACCTGACTCAGTGCTTTATAAAGATGACTCGAAATCTGCAGAAATTTTTTAAATTCTGACAGGAATGCTCCAGTGTCAAAAAATCCCGAACCGAAATCTCCGCCGGTTACCCGAATTTGCCGCACGTCCCGTACCTTAATATCATTGCGTTGCACCCCAGGTATCTTAATAATAAGGACGTGTCCTTCTGCGGAAAATTATGTGTTAGGGCATACAAATACTGTAAAATTTTAGTTGTTTTGTTTTGTATTTTTGTTTTTCCTTTTTTCCTTTTTGTTTTTTTATGTTATGTTCTGAAGGGAAAAAAAGGAAATAAAATTTCCGACATTCTAAGGGGTTCATGGCTGAATTTTCAATATTATTATGAGGTAATTTGAAAGACGATTTTAAGGGCGATGATTAGTATTATCAAGAAAAAATTTATTTTCTACAATTATCATGGGATCATAAATTTACATGGGAATATTATAAGACACCATTATTTCGATCAAGTGATATATACATACCCTGCAGGACAGGTGCATGATGCTTTCATGATCGTTGCAGGAACGGCTTTGGTCAGAAGAATCCACTGAGTGTAAACTTCAGTTTTCATTGAAGCAAAGCATTTCGATCTGACGTAGCATGAAGTAGTTTCTGTGCTGATGAGATTCATCATAATGTTATGGACAAAACCTTCTTTATGAAAATTATAACCTCTTATGAACTGTCTATAACATGACATTTTCTCTCTGTCAACAGTCCTGTGTCTACTATTTATTAAATAGTTTTCAACATCTGCGTGGTCAACTTTTGGCATATAATCTAGATTACTTGTCCACCCTGCAGTGAGTTGATCAAATGAAGGAATGTTAACTTCCGTATAACTATTTAAAGCATTTTCTTGGTTATTACTGTCCGGCTTCTCGGCAAGGACACCATCCTGCTGAATTTGCGCTAGTTTTTCATATGCCCTAATAGCAAGTTCATGTTTTGTCCCGTTAATTTCGCGTTGACAGACCTAAGAAAACTCTGAATTTCAGTTTTTTTATAATTAAGAATGTCCTCAACTGTAGACGATAAGGAAATACTCATTATTTGGAAATCGGCGCCGTTTTTTGTTTACTTTGCAAAATCAATACCGGAAGTGGTACATACCTACCCAACTATGGGGAAAGAACGATAACTCTCGTTTACGGGAAGAGGGAATATTGTCAGTGTGTGAGACAACTTCTTCAAAGTTCACCAATTATGCGAGTACCATAAAAGATTAGATGTGTAACTATCTATAATTAATTTTCAAGAACTGAGATCAATGTAACAAAGTTTCTTAATTGTTCTCCTACGTAGCCATAAAATCAAAATGTATAAGAAACCCATCATCAAACTATTTTCTATAAAATAATCACAGTTTTTATGATAGACAATTTATTTCAAAACAATTCATATAAACATGATTATTACATAGAAATACAACAAGTAAAAACAACAGAATAAAAAATAAATATATACATATGATTCCCTTTGTTGCTGAATACTAAGTTACAGACACGATATGCTTACCCGTCTGCACATACTGTGGAATAGTTTGTTTTCGTGGTATACCTAATTATGTGGCCAAAACGAGTAAACCATCGACTGAAGTTTTCAACAAGACGATATTTTGTTTACTTTATATTTAACCATGGCATTACATATTGCAGAAATGATTTTTCCAAAACATTTCATGTATTACATATGAGTTCTTTATTGATAATCGTGAAATTCATCAGAGTCGTCGAGGAAACCTCAGTTAGAGCAATGATAAAATAATTCACTAATACAGGGGCAATGCCAACATCACACTTAACATATAAAAACTAAGTTCGGAACACAACATCAAACAAATATTTAAGTGTGTTAAAAACTGGATCAAGGACCAAGTGAACTGGTAGGTTAAACGGACTAGTATACATTTTAGAAACACATGACGAGTTCTTGTTATCTGCAGTAAGTCACATCAGGTAACGGAAAACGCATATGATGACGGGAACAAGTTTGTTCATTCTGTTGAATATCGGCAACAGAATACCGAAGCAACAGGTTGAAGCGGTAATCCAAAACTCGTAAATCCAGAGACAAGGCAAAAGCACGGAAACAAACCAGGACAAAAACAAAAAAGAACTGAAAATCAAAAACATGTAGCAAACAAACTAAATAGAAACAGACGACGGGAGAACCAAAGCACTAGCAATGTGAACTCCCACCAAAACCCGGAGTGACATCAGGTGCTCCGGAAGGATAAGCTCCTGCTCCGTTAATGGCACCCGTCACATTGCCAGTGGGAACAAACGGTGAAACAAACAACAGGAAACCAGAACAAAACCAAAAAAACCCTGAAAATCAAAAACATGTGGTAAAAAAACAAAATAGAAAAAGACGACACGAAAACCAAAGCACTAGCAATGTGAACTCCCACCAAAACCCGGAAGTGACATCATTTGCTTCGGAAGGGTATGCATGTCCTGCTCCGTTAACGGCACCCGTCACACTGCAAGTGCTAATATCCGGTGAAATGTCAAGTCCGTAGGTTTCAAATCCTGTATGACGAGATAGTCTTTCATTTGTTTGACCTGATTGGGAATGGATCTCAAGATGTTCCTCAATGAAGGTAGGCTTTTGTTTGACTTGACTGGGAATGGAACCCAAGATAATAGAATTCCTCAATCAAGTTAGGCTTTTGTTTGACCTGACTTGAATGGAACCCACGGTCTTCCTCAATCAATATAGGCTTTTGTTTGACCTGATTGGGAATGGAACTCAAGATCATTCAATCAAGATAGTCTTTAATTTGTTTGACCTGACTGAAGATATAACTCAAGATGTTCCTCAATCAAGATAGGCCTTTGTTTAACCTGACTGTGGATGGAACTAGGCTTTTGTATAACCCGACTGTGGATGGAACTCAAAATCTTCCTCAAAATATATAGTATTTAATTTTTTTTTACCTGACCGTGGATGGAACCAAAGATATTCTCAATCAAGATAGCCTTCTATTTGACTTGACTGAGGATGAAACCCACGATGTTCCTAAATCAGGGCGACCTTTTCTTTGACCTGAATGAGAATGGAATTCAAGATCGTCCCCAATTAAGATAGGCTTTTGTTTGACCTGACTGGGGATGGAGCTCAATATCTTTCTCAATCAAATATTGGCAACAGAATACCGAAGCAACAGGTTGATGTGGAAATCCAAAACTCGTGAATCCAGAGACAAGGCAAAAGCGCGGAAACATGCAACAACAAACCAGGACAAAAACAAAAAAGAACTGAAAATTCAAAACATGTTGCAAACAAACTAAATAGAAACAGACGACACGAGAACCAATGCACTAGCAATGTGAACACCCACCAAAAGCCAGAGTGACATCAGGTGCACCGGAAGGGTAAGCTCCTGCTCCGTTAACGGCACCCGTCACATTGCCAGTAGGAACAAACGGTGAAACAAACAACAAGAAACCAGGATAAAACAAAAAACCCTGAAAATCAAAAACATGTGGTAAACAAACAAAATAGAAAACCAAACTAGCAATGTGAACTCCCAACAAAACCCGGGAGTGACATCAGGTGCTCCGGAAGGGTAAGTATGTCCTGCTCCGTTAACGGCACTCGTCACATTGCAAGTGAGAATATCCGGTGAAACGTCAAGTCCGGTGAGGTTTCAAATCAGCTATGACGAGATAGTCTTTAATTTGTTTGACCTGACTGGGAATGGATCTCAAGATGTTCCTCAATGAAGGTAGGCTTTTGTTTGACTTGACTCGGGATGGAACCCAAGATAATAGTATTCCTCAATCAAGGTAGGCTTTTGTTTGACCTGACTTGAATGGAACCCACGGTCTTCCTCAATCAATATAGGCTTTTGTTTGACCTGACTGGGGATGGAACTCAAGATCATTCAATCAAGATAGTCTTTTATTTGTTTGACCTGATTGGGGATGCAACTCAAGAAATTTCGCTATCAAGATAGTCTTTGATTTTTTTGACCTGACTGTGGATGGAAACTGTACAACTTGTTTGACCTGACTGAAGCTATAACTCAAGATGTTCCTCAATCAAGATAGGCCTTTGTTTAACCTGACTGTGGATAGAACTAGGCTTTTGTATAACCCGACTCTGGATGAAACTCAAAATCTTCCTCAATCAAGGTAGTCTTTAATTTGTTTGACCTGACCGGGGATGGAACCAAAGATGTTCCTCAATCAAGATAGGCTTTTGTTTAACCTGACTGGGGATGGAACCCAAGATCTTCCTAAATGAAGATAGTCTTTAATTTGTTTGACCTGACCAGGCTATCTTGTGCAATCAAGATAGGCTTTTGTTTTACACGATTGGGGATTGAACTCAAGATCTTCCCCGATCAACATAGTCTCTAAATTTGTTTGACTTTACTGGGGATGGAACTCAAGATGATCCTCAATGAAGGTAGGCTTTTGTTTGACATGACTGAGGATTAAACCCAAGATGTTCCTCAATTAATTAGACCTGACTGGGGATGGAGCTCAATATCTTTCTCAATCAAAATAGTCTTTAATTTGTTTGAACTGACTGGGGATGGAACTCAAGATGTTCCTCAGTGAAGGTAGGCTTTTGTTTGACTTGACTGGGGATGGAACCCAAGATAATAGCATTCCTCAGTCAAGATAGTCTTTTGTTTGACCTTACTGGGGAATGAGACCCGCTATCTTTCTCAATTGATATAGGCTTTTGCTTGACCTTACTTGGGATGGACCTCAAGATCATTCAATCAAGATAAGTCTTTAATTTGTTTGACCTGACCGCGGATGGAACCAAAGATATTCTCAAGTTTTTAATATGATCAGGTACCCGTCAGCCACGTACATCCAAATCCCGGACCCTACACCACAGTGTTTCGGCAGCTTTTTAAATTAGATAGGACGGATGTTTTCTTATTTGTGGCTTTATACTATTTTCTAGGTGTTCCAAGTCTGCTTCATCAGGGGCCCCTTGAAACATCTAGCTTAGTTTTATATTTTAGAGTTTATTATATAATCTCCTAGATTCTTATGTCTGCAGTAGGCTATTATTGGATTTTCCGTAAAGATTTGTCTACATTTCTCATCTCTGTTAAGTTTGTGCCAGTGTTTTCTTAGATGAAATCCTAATTTCCCTATTGAGTTATGGTACTTTGTAATTAATACCAGTGGTATTTTATTTTTCCCGTTATTATGTTGTGTTTTCAATAGATCCTGACGGCTCCGATCTAAAGCCAAATTCATGTGTTTTTGAATTTCTTGTAATGTGTAACCTCTTTGCAGCAAGTGGGTTTTAAATTGGTCCAGGATTTTTTGCAATGTTTCTTCATTATTGTTATTTCTTATATGTCTTATTGTTTCACCTTTTATAAAACCTTTGAAGACTGCTGGATTGTGATATGACGTTCGATGAAGATATTGATGCGTATTAGAGGGCTTTGTATAACTTCTAATGTCTAAAATTCCATTTCTTTGAAATCTTGGCCCTTTAAATATTACCGTATCTAAAAATACAGTTTCAATCTTAGAAATATCGTAAGTGAATTTCAGTAGATTGTGGTGTGAGTTAGCAATTCTGAAGAGTTCGATTAACTCTTCCTCTGTGCCCGAGTATGTCAAAAGGCCGTCATCTCGATAACGTCCAAAGAAAATTATTTTATTTCTATTTTCAAAGGTATTTAAAATTTCTTGTATGACTTCAAATGCTCTAACATCGCATATCTCTGGACTACATTTCGAACCCATGCTGGCTCCAATTTTTTGTTTGTAATATTTAGTGTTGAATTTAAAGTAATTGTTTTCTAGAACAAAACTAACCAAAGCACCCATCGATTCTCTTGATGGTGTCGGAATTATATAATCTTCTATTATTTTATCATCCCATGCTGATTTTACAGCATTTACTAATTCTTCAAACTCTAAATTTGTGTACATACTAGATATATCAAAGGTCGCCAGAAGGCAGTTTTGAGGATGTGTAATTGCTTCTATCTTATTAATTAGGTCTGAACTGTCTCTAATATACGTGTTTTGACGTTTGACTATTGGTAACAAAAAGTAGTCTATCAGTTGACTTATTCGTTCAGTGACAGAGTTAATTTGAGAAATTATCGGTCTACACACAGGTAGTTCCGTAATAACTTCTGATCCATTCATAATATTAGTAAGTCGATTCTTATCAATTTTATGTAGTTTCGGGAGCAGGAATAATCTACCAAGTTTTATTTCACTTTGTAAAGTGCCACATAAGAATTCATATGTTGTCCTATCTATTTCATTCTTTTCCCACATGTTATTAATTAAATCTCTCAAATGGTTTTTAAGTGCAGTGTTATCTGGTTGATTTATTTCAATGTAATGTTTTGACTGAAGTTGTCTCAGGCCTTCATTTATGTATTGTTGTTTATTTACTATACAAATTGATCCACTTTTGTCACTTTTACAAAAAATGACACCAGGTATATTACGTAATGATTGCAAAATGTGTCTATTTTCTGTATTGCCATTGACCTTTTGATTCTTTAGTTGCATATTTGATAAATCGAGTTTTGTCAAATCTAAATAATTTTCAAGTTCATGACATGTATAATGTGGTGTAAAATGTGATTTACTACGAAACGGATGGATTGTGTTATCTCCAGTATTATAGAAGTGATAGCGACATCTCATTTTTCTAGCAAATTCATCAAAACTTCTCAGTACAGATTTTCTTATGTTGCAATTTTTGGGTTGAGGTATATATTTTAATCCTTTTCCTAACATGAGGTATTGCATATCAGTAAGTTTAATGTTTGCTAAATTGTAAATAAATTTTTTAGCAATGTGTACCATAGACTCGTGTTTTCTTTGTTTTTTCGCCTCTTTGTTTCTAGATCTTATTTTGTTTCGTTTTATTTTCTTTTTCAAATTAAAGCGTCTGCTCATATTGTTAAATATCAGATCAGTATCTGAATTTCTTAATTGCGTGCTATTTGGTTTGTAAACAGTTCAATATCTTGTAGTTCAATCAGATCAGTATCTGATTGTTTCATATACAAATTATTTGTTTGCCAACAGATCAGTATCGTGTTGCAGAGTAAAATGAAGTAGATAAGAAATGAGATAGCGCTACCACCCCCGTAACAAATCACGTGATATCATTATTTTAAGACAAACTGGAAAATTTTGTTACTAAATTTAATACCTTTGTAACATATGAATATTAAATAATCCATTTACTGTAAATCACTTATTAATCATTTAATGACTGTCAAAATAGTTCACTTAGTAAAGTCGGTTGTCCTCAATGCACAATTTGAAATATAATGCTGTTGGAGTGTCAATGATATTTTCCACGTACATTTTGCATATATTTTGATCGTCAGTGATATCTGCCACGGCCCCTTTGACGGAAAGAGCCTCGTGCGTATCTCCCTTCCCCTCTAGACCTCTTCTCACTATATCCTGCATACGCTGATGTTCTTATTTCATTTTTATGTTCATTAAGTTCTCTGTCACATTTTTCCTTCAACTCATTCAATTTCGAATGAAGAGTTTTTCTTGCTTCACCAGCACTTTTGGTCTTTGCACCAATGTTTTCTTTGGCCTTTTTTCTGATGGCCGCTGCCTCTTCTCCCTTTTCCTTAATAATCCTATCCATCGCTTCAATGGTTTTAGAATAGAATATTGTCTTTGTCTCTTCAGAAATCTCCTGAACACTCTTACGGAAGGCTTCGTCTGCTTCTCTTTTGCGGAAATCTGGCGTGCATCTTAGTTTGATATAGCAGAACGGAGGAGTTCTAGTTGATCGTTTTGCGTATACCATCCATTCCCTTGCTTTCGCTATTTCTAGGCGGTCATCATACTTTTCTCTGATCTGGTTAACTGCATCAAATGCAATGTCCAATTCATTTTGCCTGTCACTTTCTTCACTTTCTTCAGTAAGATCCAGATCATCAAAATCCGAATCAAAATCATTGTCCTCTGCGAGCAAAGCTTCCTGATTTGATGGTGGGTAATTAGATGCTTCCATTGCTGTAACTTTAACGGTGTTCATTTTACGTCCACTTTTCAAGCTTAGTTTATTAATGAATTTTCGTTCCATTTGATTATTTTATATAAGATTTTGATTTTAAGAGTGTCAGAGATTTATTGATTTGAGGAAGGTGTGTACTGGTGACTCCTCTAAATTTGTTGACAGATATTTCCTTTTTTCTTTAGTGTTTAATTTTCAGCCGCAGGATTTTTAGATGTCAGTCGTCAGTAGATGTCAAGAGAGATTTTAAGCTGCACATTGTTTTAATTTATGATGTGGGAAATCCAATTTTAGCTGATGAACCCGAGCATGTAGTGCATTGTCCAGAAAAACGATGCACGGATCAACCTCAAAAAGAGGTGATACACGGGAAGGTACCCGTTGGGACATTGTCCCGCAAAACAGTTTTTAATATGATCAGGTACCCGTCAGCCACGTACATCCAAATCCCGGACCCTACACCACAGTGTTTCGGCAGCT
>JAOXYH010020031.1:0-11850 GCA_028566455.1 Botula fusca | reverse complement strand
TTTTTTATTCCATTTTTGAATTGTATATGATTTCAACCACAAAATATCTTAATATAAAAAAAATTCATCTGCTGCATCTATTAGTGTTGATCTACCTTAAAATACATAGTCAGTACCGATTACAGGTGTTATACATCATATTTGGTTTTCTATGTTGCTTGATTGTTGTTTTGTTCATCATTTTGTCCATTCATGGTCTGGTCTGTTGCCTTTTATATACAAGCTTGGATGCATAAATGCAAGCTTTTAGGATTTTGCCTGATTTCAGGATTTTCAGATGTTCTCAGGCATGATACTGAGACTGGTTTCAGTCTTATGAGATAATTTTCGGGGTAGGATGAGATCCAATACAATTTTCAGGTTTTCCAAACAAAATCACTTTCACCCTTGTGTATGTTGGATTTGTATCTTCTGTATTCTGTATTTATTTTAACACCACAGGTTACAACAATAATTCCTCCCGCTGGGAGCTGATAACTGATATACCTTGGCTCAGACCACTGTATGAAGCTCCGGACCTTGAAGATAGAGGATATAAGGTCACAAACCCAGATGATAGGAAAGGTAATCTTATTTTTAGAAAAATGCACTATGGTAGGAGATATAAACTATAAAGGAGTAGGGCCACGAAGGGCACATTCCGGCCCTCGAAAATGAAGTATGTAATATCATGATATGATATATGTTTCGAACTTCGTGAGACATCCACTTTTCAAAATCAAAACAGTTTATGGGCTTAGTAATTGTCCGTCATAATGAAAACACCTTAAAAAGTAAATCAAATTCACGAATTAGCCCATATTTTGCCAATTTTGCCGTTTTTTAAAGCGAGTGTCTTTGAACAGTATTCGCTTTTGAATTTTGTGACAGTGATTCCTTAGAGTTTTTTTTCAATTTTCTGAACGCTGGCTTACATATAAACTGCCTTGGAGTGTCTAAAATAGCTTCATCATCTGCAACAGTGAAAGCAAAATTTAGATATTGGTGTTCGTTATCTGCTTTGTTGAGTCCCAGGGTAGAATCAAATTTGAATTAGATTTTAAATTTAAATTTACCCTAATGTTACACGTTTATTTCAAATTTTATATAAGATGTGGGCTGCATATTTTGATACAGAAAACATTGGCCGCACTTCACGACAAAAATAAATTTTAGATGAAAAGACGTATTTTGATAAGATGGACATTTTTAAGCAAAAATTATTTTTGTCGAGGTATGCGGCCCATGTTATTTTAAAAAGAAAAACTGGGTTAAAATCTGACAAAATTGGACCAAAAAGTTTATTTTTGCTTATAGGAGCGCGATTGTGACGTCTCTAATTAATTCTTTTGTCCACAATTACCATTTTTGTGTTTCATAACATATAAAGTAAAAATGTTAGGTAACTTCAAACATATTTATTCATTTCTTAACTTTAGCAAATTTTAGGGTCATTTTAGACCCTTTGTGAACCAACTCCTTTAGACTTATTGTGTGTAATTTCAAAAGTTTAATAGAATTTTGAATATTTAGCCAGATTACCTGATATTGTTTATTATTTTTTCATATTATAGATTGCTGGGGTATGCCTTTAGATATGTTTCTTTTATTATTATTGGTAGACAAATGGCATGTATGGGCTTTGATAGCCTCACCCTTTTTGGCATATACATAATTCTGTGTTTTCATGGATTTTTTTACGATTAAATGCACAATTGGAGTTTAAACTTTAATATAATAGTGTAAATAAAAAATATAGAAGATACCAAACCGTAATCTTCTCTTTCCATACTGTTTGTAGCTGAACAAGATTGGACAATTCATTCCGTATAATCATATTCCAACCATAATAACTCAAACGGTGTACAAGAAGAAATTGTTCCGAAAAGAAATAGATAAAGTTTCACCTACAATCATGAATTATACTGATATCTGATGTTGCGTTTTAATTCGATGTACAAGCCTTACAATGTGATGATCGTTTATATCTATTGTTGTCTCTAGAATGTGGAACAGGTATATTGTGTTACCACTATCCGTCTGTACAATTGCTTGGAGACACATGTATGCTTTGCCTATGTGAACACATGAAAATTCTACAGTAACATCTCTATCTTTACAACAGAACCTAATGTATCAATAAACTTCATCAGAAAATGTATCTTGAATTGTACTGAGCAGTCATACAACCAATGTTCACCATGACATACATTTGTTACTATATCGATTCCGGTTGAGATGTTTTTGTTAAAGTCCAGTTCACAGAGACTCGTCTAAATATGCAAAAAAAAAAAAGATTTATCGTGACAGTCCTCTTATTACAGTAAAATTCACTTAAATCGGGTCACCCCTTAGCTATATTTCATGCATGAAGCTTGTTGCGTTAATATTTTTATTTCCAAGTGATCCATCATTATACATGAATAACTTTCATTTTTCCAGCCGACAAGGCTCCAAACAACATAGTTTTTGTCTGCAAAAGACACTATATCGACTGTCTGATTAAGGAGACGGACATTGACAATTCACTCGGCAACCCCACGTATACATCAACTACCATACCAAGGGAGGACATCATCAATAATCACATATCTGTGATGTCTTCCTTTGGTGTGACTGTGTCCGATGACAACAAAAACCTCCCTTCCATTTATTGGATTCCTAAACTTCATAAGAGTCCATACAAACAGAGGTTTATCGCTGGATCTGCCAAGTGCACCACAAAGCCACTTTCGAAACTCCTGACTTCTTTACTTACAGCACTCAAGTGACCAATGTCCAAGTTTTCGTGATTAGGTCAGTTACTCAGTAACTAGACATGATTGGTCAATAATATTTGGTATTTAATTTGGTTGTCAGACAGGTACTAAATGACCTGGACCTCATTGTCACGATACAGCAACCAATATCAAGTCTATTTAGCTCACCTGGCCGAAAGGGCAATTTGAAGTATCGTCATCACTTTGTCCATCTGTCAGTAAACTTTTTCAAAAATTTCTGAAACCACTGGACCTGTATAGATCAAATGTGATCTGAATCATCCTTAGGGTATCTGTTTCCAAAATTATATCCCATGACTCTGCCCAACAACCAACATGGCCGTTGTTGCTATAAATAGAACATATGGGGTAAAATGACCATTTTTCCTAAAATCTCCAAAACTGTGGAGGGCAAAAATGATCAGCAAATCAAGCGTTACAAAAGTCTCAATTACACCAAAATCATCAGATGACTCCTTACACAAGTTATTAGGCTTTAAATGTAAACGATTGTGACGATTTTTGATGTTTTTTGCCAATATCTTGAAACTATAACAGATATTTTTGCTGTCTTTGCCAATATCTTGAAAGCCATAACAGGTAGAGAGAAACTGTAAAAAGCAAAAAAGGATCAGCAAGTCGAGCTCTATAAAAGTCTCCATTACATCAAAATCGCAGATTGCTCCTTACACAAGCAATTGGACATTAAATGTTAATTTTAAAGATTTTGCTGTTTTTGGCCAATATCTTGAGAACTATAACAGATAGAGAGAAACTATAAAACAGAAAAAAAAAACAAATAGATATACCCCAACCACTTAAACACTTAACCCTAATTATGCCCATGGCATATAAAGTTACCCTTGTCCATCCGTCCTACCTATGAGCTTAAGTTTTGGGTTTAGGTTCACTTCTTTGGAACTAAGCATAGTTTATCAAAGAAACTTCATCAATTGATGTGTCTTGAATAGTACTGAGCAGTCATACAGTAATTGGGCCATTATGACCTATATTTTACGCTTGAACAACGTTGGTTAAGTTTTGCGTTAAAAGCTCATGTCTTTGGAACTAAGCATAGTTTATCAAAGAAATTTCATCAGTAGATGTGTCCGGAACAGTACTGAGCAGTCATACGATAATTGGGTCATTATGACCTACATTTTACGCTTGAATGACTCTGGTTAACTTTGTGTTTATGTTCATTTCTTTGGAACTGAGCATAGTGTATCAATGAAACTTCATTAGTGGATGTTTCATGAATAGTACTGAGCAGTCATACAGTAATCGGGTCATTATGACCTATATTTTACGCTTGAACAACTCTGGCTATGTTTTGCGTTAAAAGCTAGTGTCTTTGGAACTAAGCATAGCTTATCAAAGAAATTTCAACAGTAGATGTGTCCTGAACTGTACTGAGCAGTCATGCGATAATTTGGTCATTATGATCTACATCTTACGCTTGAATGACTCTGGTTAAGTTTTGTGTTTATGTTCATGTCTTTGGAACTAAGCATAGTGTATCAATGAAGTTTTTGTGGATGTTTCATGGATAGTACTGAGCAGTCATACCATTATTAGGTCATTATGACCTACATTTTACCGTTGAACGAATCTGGTAAAGTTTTGCATTAAAGTTCATTTTTTGTAACTAAGCATAGTGTATCAATAAAACTTCATCAGTAGATGTGTCTTGGACAGTACTGAGCAGTCATACAATAATTGGGTCATTATGTCCTAAATTTTGCGATTGAATGACTCTGGTTAAGTTTCGTGTTTAAGTTCATTTCTTTGGAACTAAGCATAGTGTATCAATGAAACTTCATCAGTATGTGTCTTGGATAGAATTGAGCATACATGCAATAACTGGGTTATTATGACCTACATTTTATGCTTGAACGACTCTGGTTTAGTTTTATTTACTTACCAGAATTTGAATACTGATTCTTTTCTAATGTTTCAATATCGTCAGATAACGCTTCATTTCTTGAGGTCAGGTATTCTATTTCTTTTTTACAATATTCAATTTTTTTTTCTGTTCTTCTGACAAAGCTATAAAAAGTTGCTGACATTTGCTTTCTAAAACTGCCTTTCCTTTATCAAATCAGTCTAGCTTACAAGTAAGGGACTTAAGGTCATATAAGTCATCCTTAAAATTTGAAACACCATATTTTTTATCATAAGATTGTCTTTTAACTCTTTCTTTGTACACTGACTTGTTCATAGATTGCACTTGCTTGCAAAGTGAACGAGAACGTGATTCTAAACGTATGACTTCTTTTAGCTGAAATACTGACAACTGTGAATTTATAATCTGAACATATGTTAAATCTGTTTCAGATTTTGCCAGCAAAAGTTTTGACCAAAATTTGCTCCTAAATTTTAAAGTCAGTACTATAGCAGTTACATCTACTTTTTGTCTGTTATTGACAGGTGATAACTTTGAGGTAAAATTAACCTTGTCCTGAATTTCAGGTTTGAAATTGGAGACAGGCAGCCAGACATGACTACAATACTTAACACACAAATAAAACTACTGAACTGAACCATTGTTGTGATACAGCTTTATCAATAAATATAAAATCTGTCACTCTACCAAGTCTTAAACAATATTAAAATGTTCATTAATGTAAACAAAAAATGTCTTATTTTCACAATAAATGTCTTCTTCACGCTCGAATTACAGGTAAAATACAGATGTTGATGTTGTCAGTAGGAGTCTCTTCACGGGAACTTTTTTTCTGGGTGATGTTGTTGTTCTCGGGCACAAACGCACGCTGGATTTAACCTTAACTGGAATATCCAATTTAAAGCCCTGTCCATGGACGTTTAATTCTGGTCCCAGTATGGACTAAGTGGAAATTTCTCTGCAAAGGATAATTTCTCTACAGTTGTCCGGTCATAGGTGCTGAACAGGTAGTTACAAATGTCTGTTGGGATTGGTACATGTATATTAATGGTCTGGTTCCTGGATCTCCGACTGGTCTGCACTGCGTCTTCCAGCAACTGGTAATAAATGAGTAATCTATCTGGAGAAATTATCGGATTGTGGAATTTGTCACTACAGGACTGGGTAGGTGACGTCGGGGTCATACAAGGAATATCCTTTCCAAAGCACCAAATACAGAATTTCCTGAAATTCAAAAAGTTCTGTCAATACATGCATGTATGGTTTGATATGGTAAACAAAACACGGCAAATTGAGGAATCTGTATATTAATCCTTTAAAGTGTCACTGATATCCACTGAAGAGTTCAGCAGATAATCAATTCCGCATTATGTCTTACAGGGATACTCGCAACACACCAAGGCGCAACTACATGTAAATGTCCCACCACTATAAACTAGAGGTACTATAATACAAAATCTGCAATATCTTGCGGAAAAGATGTTATTTTCATCCAAACACATACTGAGATGCTATTCTGCCTTAACACAAAGTTTTGCTAAAATCTACTGATCAGTGTAGAAGGAGATGTGCTTAAAGGTTTATTGACACACAGCGATTCATTCATACCCCGCCCAAAAGGAAAAAAAAACAACGAAAATTTATAACATATCAACACTGTAAAGCTAATTTTTTTTTGCCACTCATGACTACAGTGAAAAAATTTAAAACCCCAATAAAAGATTTCCATTACACTTCTATCAAAGTTTTGCTAAATTTAAATAATAAAAAAAACGGTGGGAGAGGACCAACCTAGTAAAATAACTGTATTTGCTTTTATTGTTTACAGAAGTACAAATCAAAGTACTGCAAGTACTGTGTAGGCGATGACCATCTTAAATTTGGAATTTTACCTTGATAAGTCAGTTTCTTCAGAAGACGACTTTTAATCCCAAATTTTTGGTTAAGAAGTGCGGCCGATATTTTCTCTATCAAAACAGGTTAAAAAATCATACAAAATTTGGTCAAAAATCATGAAATGTCATTATTTTTAAGAGTGTTTTCATAATGACAGGCAAAACACATTCTTTTTTTGAATTGGTTTCCTTGTTAAAAGTTGTTGTCCTGAATGATATTAAATACTCTGATTTTATCGTCATTATAAATAGCAAATATAAGCTCAACATCTTTGATCACACTAGAAATTGTGTCTGTAAAACACGGATGCCCCGTCCTAATATCCATATATAACTGACGATTGTCACATACGAGAACAACATAGAAAGAAAAAGACTTGGGAGAGTTATGTTGAAAAGGCATTTGCGTTTGCCTATACTTTCGGCATCATACCATTAAAATTATCATGTATTTCGGAGGGTGGGAAAAGTGTTGTTTTGAATTTAAATAATCCACATAGTGTGGACAGCAGCTCTTACCAGAATTTGAATTCTAAAAAAGATAAGTTAAAGCAAATTGTATTTTTGTTATACAAGTTTTGTTTAAGTGATGCGGCATATCATGAACTGTCAATGATTTTTATTGACATGCTTAAAGACCGGACTGGGGGTATAAATAGCAGCCAATGAAAAGAAAAATGGTGAATTCAATTTTCTTGGACACATTCAGATTGCAGTCATATTTTCTCGAATTTCTTATTTATAAAGTTTTGGAAAAATATGAAATTTGTTTTGAATGTACCTTTTATTGTGAGAATTAAAGCTGCAAAATTTTGAACTTGAATTTTATATAATTCATATAGCAATTCTAGTTCAAAGTACTGAAGCAGGGACTTTTTTGAAATTTGAATTTCCCAGACTGACAGTTGGAGGAGGAGCTAGCTTTGTTGTTGTTTACACAGGAAGTTGATAAGCCACGTGTAAAGATCAGCCTTTCAGACAATTTATGAATGGATAAGAATTCACCGATACCAATACCCATTTAGTGACTTATTTATCAATACACACAAATTCCATCAACATCTGTTTATCCTTAGATACTGATAAACCACATACATACAAGTTCCATTTGTACAGGTATCCAAAATAAATCAAATGTTTCTCCTCTATTCCAAAACTATTTATCAACACACAAGACATACACAAACAATTCACGGCCAGTCATTATAACTGTATTTACCCCAAATCCAAAGCACAATAAGTAAGTCAAATTAAACTAAAGTAATAAAAAGATCCTATTGCCACCTGTCAAATCCAAAGGAAATAAGTGAGTCAAACAAATGAAACTATATATAGATCCATTGCCACCTGTGTCCCATGTAAACTTCACCAGGGTTGTTTGGAAACCAAGTCCTTACAATATCTACCACACACTTTGGCATTAAATCTCTTCTATGATAGACATTCTTTTTTCTCCTCAAGTCCCTTCTCAGTGCTTCCCGCTTTCTTTGCAAATATCGCTCATCCCTCCAAACTCCTCTATGAAATAAATTAGTCCAAAACCTTTTGTATTTGTCTTTTCTCAAAATGTTATTTCTCTCATGGGGTTGCTGGTTTTCTGTTTCCCACCACAGCTGTCTATTCTGTTCATTCGTAATGCATGGGCGGCATAAACAGTAAGGACATTCCTCAATATCTTCATCTTGTTGAATAAAAAGATGGCCATCTATGTTTTCATTTTCATGGTTCACATTTTGGTTGGATACTTCCGTAAATTCCCATTCATTGTGTGCAAAAAAGTAAAAAATTGCATCTGTCTGTTCTTGTGTAACTTCTAAGGACAACACAGATACAGGTTCACTTTCATTTGTATTTTCCATTTTCTCAGTTTCCAGTGAGTATGAAAATGTGGCAAGTGTTGAAATTCTATCCAAAAAGGCCTTCACACAGGGTTATTGTTTTAGATAAAATAATTTCTGCTCTTATTCAAATTAATAAACACAAAATTCTGATCAGCCGATATCATTTTAAATTTTTTCAGACTTCACTTTTGTGCACAATAATTGATCAAAACATGGCATATATTGGTACCCAAATAAGAACCTCATTGAGAAAGAAACACAAAATTATGGAATGTACACAAACATAATATTTGGTGGGAAAGATAGAGATGCTGATAAATGGGGTTTTCAACTTGTAAGAAATATGACACTATTTCATATAATGTAATCCAATTTTAATAAATAAGAAGTATAATTTTAATAATTAGCACAGGATTATGATTAGGATTATTTCATGGCAAAACAAAAGATCAGTAACAGTATTTTAATAAAACTGTGTTGCACTTTATACCCAATTTTCTAAAATGGTATATCCCAAGAGCTGCACCTTATCACATAACAAATATTAAATATTGTACAGTCTTTGTGAAGGAAAAAAAGGAAAAATGACCGAAACTGAGAAAAAAAACAGAAAAAGAACGCCATTCTTTAGAATTGAGTTATCAGGAAATGAAGTTCAGAAAAGAGAAGTTTTTGATAAAATAAGCCAAATAAGGAATGAACTCACTAAACAATTGAATAAACCGATGGGAAATATGCAAGTGATGGAGAAATTGTTTGAGAGATGGTTTGATAAAGAGAAAGACAACGCTGAAAATACTATGGAAATACCATCTTGTCCAAGTATATTTATACGGACAAAAAGATAAAGACAAACCAGCCAATATTCCTAATAGCAGAAGAATCATTTAAAAGGAGTATCAAAGTTGCAGAATGGCATGCCCGACAATGCTCCAGTGACCTTTCTGTTACCAAATTAGTGCATAAAGGACATGTTGTAAAAACTAATTTGCGATGTAAGAATACGGAAAGGCCTCATGCTTTTGCATGGTCGTTATCTCCTTACCTGCCGTCTAATGAATACCTCGTCAATTCCCGTGTAAATCATGGACTTATTTGTAGTGGCATTCTTCCCGCTGACTATGTGAGATTTTCTACAGGAGCCAATATTGGATGTATAAGTGCAGAATAAAGGAGTTCGTTTTTTAGTGAATATCAGGAGTACATCCCAAAGGAATATGAAGAGTCTACTTCAACTGCTCTATTGGAAGAAATCGCATCCTATGAGGATCTTGAATCGATTGATATCATGACAGATGCCAGGCATGGGTGGCGTAAAAATGCGAAAGATACAAGTGTAGTGGCAATAGGGGCGTATCTCATAAAGTCCTAAAATGTGAAAATGTGACAAAGAATGATGATCTTGTAGCTCAACGTCATGAGCGAATTGGGACTGAGCGAATATATGATTATCTGACTAGAAATGATGTTAATGTTGGAATACATTGTCACGATAGAAATCTGTCTATCAACAAGTTTGTGAGAGAAAATACAACTGCTTTGAACCAAAATGACACTTGGCATGGAGTTAAATCGGTAAAAGCTTCCCTTAAAGCAGTCTCTCCAGGTGCCGCTTGTCATGAAGGAAAAAAAATGGTCATTTCAGTTAAGTGACAAACGAGCCTATATGCACACATATCCACTGGGCTATTAGAAACTGTGAGCACAATGAAGATCGGCTAAGGAAATCTCTTCTTAATATCATCGACCACTACAAGAATATTCATACAGATTGCCATGAAACCTCAAGATGTAAAAAGGACAAAAATTATGAACCATCTCGGATAGTTATTACTGATCCAATAGCAGAAAAGTTACTCCTAAATGTGATATTATCATCTACTGTCTACAAAAGTGCTGCAGACTTTGTGTACGGACGTGACTCCTATTATGTTGAAAGTTTTAACAATGTTGTGAACATTTACCAGAATAAAAGAATTGCATTTGGAGATGGCTCAGTATAATGCTAGATCCAACCTTGCAACTTGTCACTGGAATGAGAATGTCGATCGGGAATATACGTCAATTTCTAAACCACAAAATCTAAGAATGCCAAGATGTCAAAAGGGAAAGAAAAACTATAAAAAAGTTACATATAAATTCCGGGATAATATCTGGACAAGATTTATAAAAAAGATATACGCCAGAAAAAGGAAAAACACAAACAACTGATTTTCCACTTGTGACAAACAACGTGTTTTAATTGTTTTTATTTCTTTCCTTCTACAAAGAATTTGGAAAATAATAAACCATGAAAGATAACTTGGATAATTAATTATATCAATCATTACATTCATTTTTTTTCTTCAATCAGTGAATAATGTTTTCTTCGATTGATTGGATTTAGTTCCTGATAATATATGCAAGTACACTTCATTTGTTTATCTACAACTGTACCATGTGCTTCATAGTAAAAACAGATGTTTGGTGTTATGTTTATCTCTTGCTGATAACATGATCCCGCCCATGTCCTTATTGGCTTAATTGTTTACCACTGGGTAAAATTTGTAGGTCAGATCCGGTCTTTATCCGTCTGGTAGAACCATGCATAACTACTTCTTTGTACTCAGTATGACAAACAGTGCAGAATTCTGAAACGGAAATACACATCAATATGCAAGACAATTATATCAATTTTACATATACCGGTATTTATATGCTCTGATCATGCATACCCTGAGATACAATTTCATGACAAATTTTTAAGGCTTATTTGATTTCTTTTCAACGATTTTATCACATTTGTAAATCCAATTTACTAGCTGTAATGTTATCAATTAAACTTTGCCATGATGTAATATTATGATTCTTAAAACAAACAATAATAACACTGATATGCAACCAGTATATTAAAACTATAAAAAAACAGTATGCTTATGACATATAAATTATTTAAGTACAAGTTTTTATTGCCATGTTTAATCTTGACAGGTTTAGAGCTCTAAAAACAAAATCATAAAAATAAACAGGGATAGGTGCCCATTACACGCAAACAATAGAGTAAATATCTAAATTCCCTCTAGCTCTCTACAGAATATATGTCAAAATTAATCACGTAATACCCTAACTGTGGCTTAGAACAAAATATAAATAGGAAGAACTATTACGAAACATTAATTGAAATATGACATGTATGTACCTTCAAGTCCACCTTTTCTCTTATCAAACCAGTGTCCAATATCAACACAAATATCTTCAATATCAAGCCAACAACCTTTGAAAAAATGAATATTTTGATCTGAAAATGCATAATTAAAACTGCAAGCTTTATTTGCATTGAATAAAGGAATCTCAAATATTTATGCTTTAAAAACATGTAAAATACACATATAACTTTGTCTGACCACAGATGATCTTTCAGTTTGTATAATGTGTCATATTTTAATTTATTCCTGTGGTGAATAATAAAATAACATTTTCTTAAAATTAGT
>JAOXYH010019922.1:0-11852 GCA_028566455.1 Botula fusca | reverse complement strand
TAGATTTTTCATCTTTCAGTAGAGTCAAACATGTATAGTCGGTCCACTATGAAAATGTGTCAAACATTAACTGTAGGACCTCAACACACACAGTTCAACTGGTGGGGGCATCTATGTCCCCATGGGCACATTCTGCCTTTATTTTACTAAATATAGATGATTTTTTTCCCAGAAGAAAAAAAAAACACTGGCTACATACTAAAATTGACAATCTCTGAATCCTATAATCTGATAGATTTTGTGGTTAAACCTCAATGAGATTAACAATTCAAGGTGATCCTTTTCTCCAATTTCCAGGCTTAGTGAACAATGATTATAATTGATATTATACCATTTATAATGAACCTATGGCTTCCTTTTAACCCAGAATAATTATAATAATGGGACTAAAGTGATTTAGCCCCTCCCATGATGCATTTATTGATGACTGGAACCAAAATCTGGCATTGATCCGATTCTTGCAATGAAGAATTTTGGAAATCAATGTTTTATATTGGAATATTGTTTCATTGAACCAATTGCCTTGGTTACAACAATAGTAGGAAAAAGCTGCTGATCAATGAATGGATTTTTCCAGGAGGCATCACCATACATGTCTCCTTGCTGAGGCACTATTATAATGTAAGTAAATATAATTTCATTGATTTTGTACAAATTTTCCATTTCTATTAACTGGAAGCCATTTTACTTTCTGTCCCGTACTGAAGATCTGGGTTGGCAAGACAACAACAATGAATAAGGTAATATCTCATGTATATTTTTAACCTACGTAAAATTCGAAGTAAGTTTATATAGTGAAAAAAGAAGTCATGAAACTTTGCACTGTTATATGTATTACTTTAAGGAAAACTTTGGTATCTATGGATGTCATGCAGGAAGTGTGAGGTTTTTTGATATGATAGTATTGATTTAATCTAGGAGATTCTGGAAAAGAATTTTTCCTGTTTAATTATTGATAGCTGTGGTGTAAATTCTTGTCAGTAATTTGTACTGAACGTTCAGGATACGTAGACACTCAGTTCATATGCACATCATTCCTTGGTATTTTGTAAAATAATCATTCAGTATGGTCCCAAGTTAAGACTATTTTTGCCAAAAGAGTTTTTATATCAATAAAAACAGTCCTTTTGTTAGTAATACTTGAAGTAAGTAAGAATATTCTTTCGTACAGTTTTATATTAACGTGCCAGGGATAAATCTGATACACACTTTGGGCTAAATATAGGCCCAGGTCCCAATGAAAACTATTTCAAAATCATGCAGAATTCCTAAAAACATCAAGTTGAACTTGACATTTTCCTTCCTTATTTATGCAGAATTGTACAAAAATTTCCTCATTTTAATGGCCTCTAATACAAAAAGTCAAATTAAAATCCACATGTAGGTACTTCTGCAAATAAGCTTTTGTTAGAGTGGAATGAGTGGTTGGAGATTCATGGAAGGAGAAGGCACTTGAGTCTGCGAGTTTGACTTTCCACCACTTCAGATCTCATAACTATACCCAATGGTCAATGGTTCATTCTAAGCATCTTTTCACTACTACAGAAAGTGACATCACAATAATGGACTCCTGTCAAACAAACATTAGGAAGGGAATATCAAGAGAAAATTTTAAACAACAGATTTTCTGTGCCATATGTTAAAGGAATAACTTGAAATAAGTTGTAAAATTATATTTAAGTTGAGAAGGACTTCTAATAGTAAAACAGTAGTCTGTTATTCTGGTTTTATTACAATAAAACAAAGCTGATATTAAAATATTCCATCAGTTCATGTCAGCAGAAACTGAATTTTTCAGATTGATTAATGCTACACTAAACTCACTTTTACTAATGATGGCTGTCATTAACTTTTTTCCAAATTAAGATTTGTTGCTGGTCTTAGTTGTTCCTCCAAGCAGACACCAAAGTGTAGTAGGTATCTTCAGATAACATTTTTTTCATTGGCATCATAACCAGTTGTAAGCAGTTTTCTTTTTTCTTAGTAAGTGGTATCTTTGAAGTAATTAGGAATGCATTGCCACAAAATAATTGTAAAATGTGGAAATTTGTTTTTGTTTAGGTGGCTTCAGTTGAAAAGGAGGTGGAGCAATTTGATATTTTTCTTTCCATTAGTTTATGCATCTTTTACATATGTTAACATGGTGCAGTTAGGTAAATGATTCAGGTTATCGTTAATGTCAAGTGACATGAAGATTTCTCACTACAGAGCAGGTTGTGTTGTTTTGTAAGGACAGTCTGGCCTGCTTGTCCCATATGACACGTTTGTGTGAGACAATCAATACATAATTGTAGTCCAGAGACTTCTGGTGATGACTTTAGATTTAATTAGTCTTGTCTGCAGTAGGCATATCTCATCATGCTGTAGTTGTTCTTGGTGATAGGTTGTTGTATAAGTCATAAAATTCTAGACTTGATCATACCAGTGGTCTGTGGTAGAAAGTGTTAACTTCAACACATATTTTGGCTACCACTTTCATGCAAAGTGCAAAACTGTAAGTGACTGATTCAGTGATTGGTCTTGTTGCAAAAGAGTACTATAAACCAAATTACTTTTGTGACTACATGTATAATCTTTTTCACAGTTTTTAGCAGGTTCCCTTTTTGCTGTGACTTAATTTTGTGAATTTAAGTCTACCTGCATACTAGACAAGTAAGATAGAGTCAAACTTTGTTCGCTTGAACACACCAGGGACAATTGAAATCAGTTCGAGGGGTGTTTGAATTATCAAGGTTCTGTTGGTTTCAGATCAGATTGCGGGGACTGAATATAGAGTTCAAAGACGGTGTTTGAGTCATTGAAATTCTACTATAACTAAATTTGTAGTGATTTATTTTTGGGAAATTTTTTCTTTCTCAAATCAGTGACAAAAAAATCATTGTTTTTTTCTTTGTGAAGTCGGTGACAAAAAGTCGTTCAAGAATTCATAGTTGGTTTAAACCTTCTGTAGTCATAAAATGATCATTAAAAACAAGTACCAGTGAACTGCTTTAGAATATCAGAGCTTTCTTTTGAGAACCATCTTGATTTTGCTGTTCCTGTAGTGACAAATAAAGACATCCCAAAACTAAGAAGGGAAAGAATTTTGTCATAGTGAGAACTTAGACTTTAAAACTTTTTTTCAGCTTGTATAGAAAGCTTTTGCTCATTTTCCTTAATAGATCTTATCTTTTGTCTCTTTTTTTTACTCTGATCACAGAATTTATACAGGATTTAAGAAAGCCTTTAACTTTTTCATAGTTATGAAAAAAAAATTTTTTCCAAGAAATCATTGCATTGTGAGGTCAGAATTAATCAATAAAATATCAGGTTCCATTTCCCCAAGTTTTTCTCCAAGATAATTCTTCTAAGGTGATTTGTTAAATCAATATTTCAGAAGTTTACTATCAAAGCAGAAATGCTGTTAGGAGTTGTTATTCCATGAAGAACCATTACAGCAATCAGTCATTATGTTTAAGCCTGACAAACAAAGTTGTCATTATAATAGCTGAGACTGGAAGAGACACATCATTAACCCACTTTAAACTTGATTATAATTGCATAACCTGCCCATGGCAAAAATACTATCAAATCATTTTCTGTATAAAAATGGCATTTTGCTATAAATCAATCTCTGTATTGATTTCTGCGGAATTCAATCTGCCATGGTGGAAACATCTTTTTTGTTGAACTGTACACTTGTTATAAACATTGTCAATCTATTGGAAATTTATTGGTGAATATCAGGCAATACCAGTGTTGAAGCTATATTGTTGATTAAAGGGTAGGTGTAAGTCTGTAAAATTAATGTATTTATTGATTTGGTTGTTCTGGGAATTCCTATACATGTTCACATACATGTAGATATTTTGAAATATTTGTTTACAGAAACATTACAGTTTGGTTCATATTAATGACTATGCAGAAATGTTCTTTAGGATCAGGTAATTCAATCAGTTGTTCAATACAAAATGGGACCTTTTGGTATCTTAATTCTTTTATTTGTATATACAGATTTAGTTGTAATTTGGAAGAGTGCTAATACTGTGATATAACATATATGCCAAACCAATGATAAGAAGGCATACTGCATGACCTGTAGGGGAGTGCATTATACCTTTGAACCATCAGGTGTATTGGCATAAAACTTGGATATCACAGTATTATGGTCATTGCTCTGAATGTTTAATCACATGACCAAAATTGAGCCCCGTACGTACATGTACGGCATATTGATTGCATGACCAAAATTAATCCCTGCCCATACCGCACATAGAATGGCATATTACACAGACATGTTATATGTGATTGCACATTACCATGACGTTACACGTTCATTGTAAAAATATATAGCAATTCTAAAGAGAGATTCGTATATGAAGAGTAAAAATAAAAAACAACACTGTACTGTTTTAGGATTGCTATATTGTACACATAGTGTTGTAAACGTTGAAAGACGATTCAAGAGCACAAACTGTAATAGGAGACGGCATTTCTTGTACCGTCATGTTTGGTTTGTAATCAGCAGATAAACATAATTATTTAAGCATATGAAAGTAGCTATAAAACATTACAAAGGACTTGAACCGATAGAAGATAATAAATGGATACCAAAATTTCACCAAATGAATCCAGTTATTCGCTCCGTAAAATTGGAATGGCGCGTCCTTTTTCATAACAATGTTGATATCAATAAAAGTATTCACAGCCCATGAGCCCAAATTTTCAACAGAAAGAAACAGGCATAAAAACTCGATTGAAGCCCAGGAATCAATAGTAGTAGTTTTCTGGTAATGTCTCATTTGTAAGAGAAACACGGTCTGTAGATATGTAGACAACATTCGACTTATTTCCAGAAGTATTATCATATTGGATCCGGATGTGGATATCCTGGAATACAGCACTACCGTATAGTATGACATGAAGCCCCAGCAACTTACTAGAAGCAAACAAGCGGTTGCTGAGCAGGTGGATTGATCTCGGCGAGGCTGGCATTGACGTCGCATCACGTAAAAGCACCTTATATTTAGGAACAACATAATAAGTTGATGGATTGTATTGTATACCGCCGAAATATTTTTCACGATTTCGGACGACTCGTCGGTAATATGCAAAATGTGAAGAACAACTGCAGGCATATTAAGGATAACACCAAATGTTATACTAATGAATTTCCTTGTCCTTCTGTTAATGTCAGTGTTGGCAATTGTATTCACGCTTAATAACGCAAAGTTCGGGTGTTGCTGAGAGCCTTGTCCACTCCGTCTTCTTTGTATCAAAGGACTTGATTGATCGCTGTGTACGCAATCAATGCTGTCATAGATGTTTTCATAGGCTGAATTTACTGAAGCGTTCCTTTCTTGATCTGGCGATTGGTTCTTTGGCCATACCTTATACAAGAATATCATAGTCAGTAAAGAATATTCAAAAATTGCTGGGTGTAAGAACGGTTTTGCTTTGGATAATATTTCATATGTTTTTGACACATTTATACACCTCTGTAAGATTGCTGGAAATGAATTGTTGTAGGTGACCTGAATGAAAGGTTCGTTGTACAGAATGGCAAATTCACGGCAGAATATAGAAATATTAGTCACGGCAATTAGCATCAATCCGTAATACACGCCAATACAGTGAACAAACTCAAAATGCAAATATCTGGTGAAAAATCCCGTTTGAAACAAATAAAACAGGAAGAACCCAACGTCGTTTCCAATTGCCTCGGGTATAAATACCCTCTCATGTAGATGATGGAGGCACTCTATGTGGAAACAAATTGTTATGATATAATATGACATGCAGGCTATGCTGAATAACCAGTAAAATCGTATGTTGATTGCCGTGCTGATATTCCAGCTGTGGGTTTCTATGTTTATATTGGGTCGGACACGCGAATATACTGAAATTGTAAGACAGCAAAGTATAACCAGAAATGCCAAGACTGTCATTAAAGTGCTGAAAATATCGAAGGTCGTAACTTTTTCTCCTTTTTCACTTGATCCCAAAATTAGTATTTGGCATAATACAGCAAAAACCGTAGTAAACAGTATAGGTCCGGTAATGGTACCATCATGCGATTTGCTGTCAACACCGGATGTTTCCAGGTTTCCAGCTGTGAATGGGATAACAAATACGGCATGAACAACATCTTTTATAAATTCTGCCATTGCTGAAAACAGAACGATCTTAATAAATATACATGTATGAATATATGTAACATGGCAACCAGTTAAAAAATGGAGATTCGTCATTTGTTCGAAGTGCTTAAAGGATGTGAAAAAAGGTTCACCTGGTGAAAAAAAAAGGTTCTGATCACCTGTTTTATCAACTATCAATTCGTTACTAATTATGCATTTTGGGCTTGCAGACAACATTGTCTAATTTACAGTTTCCTTATAATAGTAATAAAATTATGTTCAATGATCAAAATAAAATCTGTTTATCACCTTTTCATGGTCAAGAACTGTAGCTAAAGAATGTATACATAAGTACATGTACCTTGACTAGCTATCATACCTTTATGTTCATGTAAACACGAATCTTAATATGCCTCAGACCGGAGTGTAACAGTAAAGTATTCATAGTTGATTAGCGAGTCCGAAAAATCATTGTTTTTCAGATGGAAAGTTTTTAAAATGATTTTAGCTAATCTTTCCCAACTTGCATCTCCACCAAAATAATTGGAATAGTTAACCACGAAACATTATCCCATGCATTGTCTTTTACATATAACATTTGACATAAAATTATTATTCTAGTTGACTGTACAGTATATTCTTTCAAATGAAAAAGTAATGTTATAACGCCTCTCTACATAAAATGTGTAACTGCTGAATGTCTAGATAATACTGCAATGCAGCGTTATGCGACTTGCCGTAGATGTTCGCATTTCAAGAAAATATTGTTTTTATGCAAAGATGTGACTACAAGACGGTCAAAAGCCAAAGCCAAATAACAAATTATATTGTCAAAATGATCTTACCTTTGCTTAAACAATACCTGACAAGACTATTAAACAGGAAACTACCTTGAAAGGTTATTAAGAGTTTTGGTATAACAAAAGTGCGGAAGGTTTTATATAGGGAAGATATATCACGGTATTGATATCATTTATCCTTATGAAATATACCCGGTACATTATATTGAGCAAAATAACATGAATTTGAAATATTTAACAAAAAATAGAAAATACGATTTCAAGTAGACTACACAATAATACTATATATATATATAGTAGTTGTTCAAATTGGCTCCACCGTTTCAAATTTTTTTTTTTTTTGCATAATCGACCAAATTCAGCAAAAGTTAAATAACAGAGAAACAGAAAACCGCAACATTATGTTATACAACTCCTACGTGTAACTAGACACGCACCTCCAAACATATCGCCAGTTCTATTTATGAAACTTCAAACTATTTCACCATAATAAGTGACACAATACAATTAAATAAAAGTTTAAGTTCCATTCCCATTGCAACTTCATTGCTAATTTAAGGCTAAAAAGACACCTGCAGCCACAAAAGAGTAAAAGAATTACCAATGCGCGTCATCAATATACAATTATTGACTTTAGAATAGGTTGCTACCAGGATTTATCAACCCGAAAAAAAAGTTATATTTACCGAGCCGTAGGCGAGGTGGATATACCTTTTTGAGGTTGATAAATCCTTGTTGTAACCTATTCCAAAGTCAATAATTGTTTTATCATATGAAGACTTTTAAAACATTGTGAAATGAAAGAAAGTGGTCAAAGCTCCGACATTCGACTGATGAAAGCCTTCGGCGTCATAATAATGTCATTGACGTCTATGACGCTGTTTCTATTTTTGGCACAAATGAGGTAACGCGGATTTGATATCAACCTAAAATGATCTATTTTTATACTGAATGGAATTTTTGGGTTATTTATAGCACTTTTCAGGTTGACATTGCAACAAATCAAAACTTCTCAATCATGTTTAAGCCAATCACAGACAAGCAATTTTACATTCATATAATAATATACATTGTTACCTTCTAGAAAATTTAAAATGTTATCTTCTATAATTCTTTATACTTTATAGACGTTCGAGGCTAAAGTTATACGTCAGTAATTATTTAAATCATAAATCAACGCGGACTTGTGATTTGGTACAATTATGTCTGTTTGCTAGTCTGTGGGGAATTTTTCCAAATCCGTTACTGCAATAAACAACTATAGAAAAACAACGTGTGATACATTTCATACTGATTTTGATGCATCGGATGTCGAAAGTGATGAGATTATGATTTTTCACCTATTGGATAGAGAAATCTCGTCATTTTGGATGGGTAGATCAGCTTTTCTCACCTTTTGTGTTTCATTACCCATGTTCCTTTGCATGCAAGATATTTTTTTTATTTTGGTCTCAACCAAGCAATTTTTCGTCTTACCCACTCAGCCTGGATGGGAACATCTACACAAGCAATTTCCCGCAATATATGTGTACACTTGACACTCGTTTCATGGCTTCCTAGGAAATTTTCTGAACTTATCTACTGAAATACTGTACCGCCATATTTCTTTAGAACAACCGTTGTTTACATTTCATAATGATGTATTCTGGCTTAAACACGTTTAATTGCAGTAAAACTATCGTCTGCAGATGTAAACAAACAACAGGAAGTTTGACAAGGTAAGGTAATTATTTTGGTGCCAAATTTTAAAAGGGCTTCAAAAGGGGTGAGAAAACTCCTCGGAAAGCCCAATCCAGAAAAATATAAAAAAATACAATTCTAATGATAAAGGAATAGACAGGAAATGTTTATTGAAGTTTTTCAGGCTGTCTTTTTATGCACATCTTCCAGACACATGGAAAACGTCTGCTTGAATGTTTACAAAAGGGAGATAACTTGATCTTTCTGTTGACAGAGATAGATAATTCAATTTGGCGCCAAATTTGAACTACAATGATAATTCAGTTGAAAAAATAGGATAAAAATCGTTTAACAATATAAAAAAGTGTTACTTATAATTTTGTTTTTGGTTGAGACAAATAAAACAAAATAAACTTATAAAATGAATCACAGCACAAATTCTAGCCAAATAATTCTGTCTTAATGTTTAATTTTTTGTTCGTGGCAAGAAAAAAACAGCAGTCCCCAGAAAGCTGAGATAGGTTGGTCTCCAACCTTCGGACAAAGTTATCTTTCGTCTATCCCGAGGCTATTTTTGAGAGCCTCGAAATGGACATGATATCTTTGCACTCGGGTTTGAGACCAACCTATATAGATAATACGAATCTAAGACAATGAGAAGATGCAAGACTGAAAAACCACAGACACTCCATGATACGATTTCTCGTTTTCCGACGAGACTCGCAGAGTCGCAGACGAAGAAATCTTATCCAAGGGTGTCTGAGATTTTTCAGTCTTGCATTTTTATGCCCATGCAAATTCTGACGCCAAAAACACTACCTCCCCATATTCCAACTTCCTGTTGTTTGTTTATATCTGCAGACGCTGGTTTTCACTGCAATTAAGGGTGTTTAAGGCAAAATAAATCATTACATAATACAAACAACGGTTGTTCTAAGAAATGTGATATTTCAGTGGATGAAGTCAGGAATCTTGCAAGGAAGCCATGAAACGGATGTCAGTGGACACAAATATTGCTAGAAAATGCTCACGAAGGTGTTCTCACCTAAGTTTATTGGGTGATAAGAAAATTCCTTGGGTGAGACGGAAAAGTCTTGTACAGGCAAATCAATATAGGAAATGTTACGCAAAGTTTGTGAAACTATACATCTCCTGCAGACATCCATTTGGAACATCGTCAAGGTCTATGTCTTTACTCAGTTTTAGATCGAGTAGGGATTTCTGAATATCATCTTCCGTTATATTCAGACAACATTTTTGTCGGGAATATCGGCAACAGAATACCGCAGCAACAGCTGGAAGCGGCAATCTAAACCTCGTGAATCCAGAGAAAAGGCAAAAGCTCGGAAACACACAACAAACCAGGAGAAAAAAAAATGAAAATTATTGTAAATAACCGCATTTGTGTTATTTTAATATCGGTTCAATTCTTTTCATTTTTAGCGAAGTTCAAACGAAGAAGAATTCTCTTGCAACAGTTCACAATTTTTTTCCATACTTTGGCGGATTCTGATGTCGATACTCTTTGGAAAACACATTAATAGACTTACCTTTCTAATACATCTATTAACACGGGAGAGCGATCCACATTTGGCGAATAAGTTATTATACACTTATTTTATGTATTTAGTTTTTGGGGAAAAAGAAGGAGGTTATAACAGTTTGTACGTACTGTCAGTAGACATAAGTATTCGCGATTTTGAGGTAGGGGACGTCAATGAGGGAAAAACGATCTTGGAATATAAATAAAACAATTCAAGGCTTATAAATTTGTTCTTACCTTAATATTTTGTCATGTGCCCTTCATTTTAATAACTTCTTGGATACGGGTTGGAATAGTTTCATACAATTCCTGAACATACGCAACTTGAATGTTTTCCCACACTCGTCGGGTTTCAGCCAAGAGTTCAGCTGACGTGTTGATGTTTGCGGCAATTGGCTGCAACTCTCTTTTAATAAGAAGCCAAATGTTTTCACACAATTTTCAGTCCGGAGACTGTGCTGGCCATGTCACGTTTATTTGATTTTCATGTTTGTAGTTTTCTGTAATATGAGCCCTATGTACGGGTGCATTGTCATCCATAAAGACATACTCATTATCAGCAAAATATCTAGCAATATCCGGCCATAAATTGTTTTCTAACACCTCTATATACTTTTGGGAATTTATGTTCCCCGTCACCTCTGTCAAAGTTCCGATTCCATAATAAGGCACACAGCCCCATTTCATCAAACTAATTTTCCTTTGCGATGGGCGGCACACCAAATGCGGGCGGTTAGCTTCGTCGCCTTTTCTCCAGATATATATACGGTTGTTGTTCCCAATAACTATCTGGCTTTCATCGGAGAATATAAATGTTCTCCAGTGAGCATTAACAGTCCAGAAACGTCGTTTTCTGCACCATTTAACCCTCTTTTTTAGATTGACCTCGCATACAACAACTGTTTTTTTGACAGCTCTCCTTTTGTAACCTTGCGAATCTAATTTCCTTTTAACAGTTCGTGTACTGAAAGAATGTTCCTTATTCTCATTAAATTTAGTTGTAATTTCTTGTAGGGATGCCCTACGATTTCTTTTCACAAGACGACTTAAAGCAACTTCATCCCTGTCCGTAAATAACCTACGCCTTCTTTTACGTGGACGATTTGCTGTTGACCCTGTTGTTCTAAATTTTTTAATTACACTGTCAATTGTAGACCAGGGAACATCTAATATCTTGGAAATATCGGACTTTCTTTTCTTCTCCCTGTGCAATTTTACAATAAGATTTTTTGTCTCCGTGCTTAACTCTGTCCTTTTGCGACCCATGGATACTTGAAAACAAATGCCCGGAAGTAAACGTCGCAGACGATATTTTACGTCATACCACCAATTACGTCATATTCCAGAGCACCTGTTACAGTAAAACCTTTATTTTCCGATGTATGGTTGAAAAATTATAATCGATTACATATGCGTCACGAGTTCCCGATGGACGCCGCCATTTTGGAAATCACGAATACTGATGTCCACTGACTGTACATTCATAATATAACGGGCCTGTCAAACAAAGTCACGCCCACTCGGATTAATTAAACACAAAGAATACACATTAATTAAAAATAAGTAATTTCATAAAAAGATTAAACAAAAATAAATAATACAAAAATTTATAAATGAATAATGACAACAAAAACAAGATCACAAAACAAAAAGACAAAAAGAAGAATAGACCCTAACAAAGTTATTTTAAATGCGTTTCCTGACTGTTTTCAT
>JAOXYH010019811.1:0-11852 GCA_028566455.1 Botula fusca | reverse complement strand
TTGAAATGGTCAAGTCCCCCTTTTTAAAAAAAGATTGTCAAAATTGACTTGAAATATTTAACTTACGACTAAAAGCTTTGGAATTTTGGCTTGCGTACTGTAAAAATCTAAATCAGAAAAGAACAGAAAGAAATAATTGCCTCATAATAGAAATGATAATAATAATAATAATAATAATAATAATACGCAATGTAAAAAAAACATGTAAATACCCTTTTCCAAGACAGAGTTGGGACTATCCAGAAATAAAATGCTTTACTACACAACTTTGGTTAGTGTGTGTAACCGAAGTAAAACTGAGGGTCTTTAAGGATCTTCATTCTTTAAAAAAATGAACAAAATTAATCCAACTTATGAATATGACTTTTTCTCCATTTTACAATATGAACTGAATCTGTACAGCATGTTTCTCTTTTGTATAAAAAAGTAAAAAATAAAGTGATGTGATTTTAGCTTCTGAAAGTTATGAATAGCACGGTTCAATGTAATCATCTTCAACACCATGAACATATTCGTATTTATCTGAATCTTCAGATAGCTGCTCTACAATACGATCGTCATTTATTTCTTCATACTGATCATCATCAATGCTGTCGTATGGGCCAACTGTAGTATTAGTTTGTGGTGCAGCAAAATAGCTGAAATAAATGACACAAGTGACAAATTTTATACACATAGAATGGACAAGATGGCCAAGTGCCCACTTGCATCATTTATCAATAAATGAACTTATATATTTTAAATGAAAGTAAATATTTTCGAGTCTCGTATCCATCTTCTGTTCATACTTTCTGCAGTATAAGGCTTTGTTTATGAGATATAGCTGAGAATTTGATTGATCATCTTTTTAGTATTTACTCATTATGAATATATTGGAAAATGTACGACAATTTGTAACTTTGTAAAAGCTTAAAGTTGACCAAAATGTCGAGTATGAAATATTTATTAAATTAGCGGTCCATCTGATTTAATACATTTGTCAACGAGTATCATCGAATTCTTAAGTATCACTTTCAATACTTTATAACACAATATATTTGAAATCAAACTCATAGAATGTGTTATCTGTGCAATTATTAACATTTTAAAACCAGATTTAACTCACTTGTTTAAAGCCTTTGGTATATTTGATTTACTGTGTTAAACTCGAACGGCCTTAAAATCAAAATACCATTCTGACTCTCAGAAGGATCCTTTCATTAATATCATCATCATAAAGTCAACAAATCTCGTTCTTGAGACCTCTCTTAACCGTACCACTTTACGACTGAACATTTTGCTTGGTTAAGACAGGGTGTTCTGTTTACATAGGCTCTATCAGTATCGACTTACCTGCAGAATAAGTTTGGTTTGTCCTGGTTTTCAATTTTCTCAGAGTTTAACAGGTTTATGTAGGTTTCACTGTATTTGGTAACTAACACATTTCGGGTGCAATTAGTGTGGTGGAATGGTTACAGTAAAGTAATGAACAGAGTACTACAAGAAGGCATGTTTCTACTCAGGAATGGGGAATTCACGATAGGAAAATTGAAATCATCCCGTTTGTCGTAGATTCTAGTTGTCAGTCGTCCATCTTTGTCAATTTCGAGGAAGAGATCTAAATATGCAGCCGACCTTCTACATTTCATGTTTTACTATTACGTTTTGTTGATATTAACCTAAATAAATTTTACCTTTTTTCTTTTTAACAACGTTATATCTCTTGATCTGCCAAGTGTATCACCAAACCTCTTTCAAAACTGTTATCGTCCACATTTACAGCTGTCAAGAAGGGCATTTAAAGCTACCGTGACATTTGTTATTCAAGCAGTGGCGTCAATTCCATGTAGATTCAGAAGAACTCTAAAGATTTATTGGAAAATTTTGAATCTAGGCCATTATTAAAATATACTGGTGTAAAAACTTATGATTTCTATTTATACACCTCCATTCCACAAGATCAGCTCAAGTCAAGACTCGGAGATATTAGGCATCGTTGCTTCTCGAAGAAGAACGGAGAACAAAAATAAAAATTTATTGTTGTTGGCAGGAATTCCGCATATTTTGTGAAGAAAGAAACCAAATCATCTTTAAAAAAAAACTCCGAAGATGTGATTAAAATGCTCGACTTTTTGTTCAACAGCATATTTGTCCAGTGTGGTGATCGTGTTTTTCAACGATCGGTATTCTAATGGGGACTAACTTCGCCTCTTACTCGGCGACCTGTTTTTGCGCTCCTATGAGACTTATTTCATTACGCGCAAGGGCGGCTGGGATATTGCCACAACTAAATGGAAAGTTTACAACTAAAAATTATTTCTTATGCCACTGAATACGATTGTTCGAGAGCGGTACCTTTGACCTTACCGATGATTAATTTCTTGCAAAGTTTAGAACCATATGCCCCCTTACCCCAAAGTCTACTACCATAAAGAAGCACTGGTTTTACTCAAAAATAAAATTATTTTAGTAAGTGTTTTGGCTCACCATATTCGTCCCGGATATTCCTTTCTATTATGAAAAGACCTGCAAGGCTTTTGCACTTAAGAACTCAACAGCTTTACTGAAGGTGCCCGATGCCCTATATAAGGGAAGTTGAATTTGTAAATGTGTGATGTTTATATTATGTAGTGGTAGAATTCATTGATTTACAATCAGATTTCCAAGATTTCGTTAACTGAGAAAGAGGGGGTTGTAATATTATGACTGTCTGTCTCGGGATGTCTACTGTTTCACAATCATCTGGTTTTAACTGTAAGATTTTTTAAATTAACAAATCAGATACGCTTAAGTGCTATCGGCATCTTTACAGCAGAGAGCACCCCACTGTTCTGAAAACACTTTATGTAATCGTACTTTCTATCAAAATCTATATGGTTGTAGAGTCGTTTTTAAGACAAAGATTTGGAAATACTAGTATCCTGACAGTTTACGTTCACCACACTGGACAAATATGTTGTCGATCAAAAACTCTCGAGAATTTGGATCACATCTTCGTAATATTTTGAAGAAGATTTGTTTTTTTTCACATCTTTGGAGTTTTTTTTAAGATTATTTGGTTTCTTTCTTCACAAAATATGTAGCATTCTTACCAACAATGATAGCTTTGTTCTCCGTTTTTCTTCGAGAAGCATTGATGCATGACATCTCGGAGTACAGAATTGAGCTGTTTTTTTTTTTTGTTTGCAATTGACGTGTTTAATATAGAAAAATCGGAAGTTTTAACACTATGATATTTACACAATGACCGAGAGTCGAGATTTTTGCAAGAGATTTTCATCCACATGGAATTGATGCCAATTCTTGAATAACAAGTATATAGTAGCTTTCAATGCCCTTCTTGACAACTGTTATTATGGATGTTAACAGTTTAGAAAGAGGTTTGGCGGTAAATTTGCAGATCAAGAGATATAACGTTGTTTGTAGGAATTATTTTGTGCAATTTTATTGTCCAGTACAGCGAATGGAGATCGTAATTATGGGCAGTTGCAGGAGAACGAATGATGACAAAATAGATATATGATTATCGATGATCTCTTGGACAGAGTTGTAGCGGTATATGCCTGATTACTTTTTGTACTGTTCATGTCTATTTCTGCTAATAGGCATTCGATGTAGTATTTCTTCCAAACGAAAACGATGTTATTTTGGGCTTTGTCTGCTGGAACGACAACGTATTTTTCGTGAATGGCTGGTAATTTTTCAGCTTCGTTTAATTAGGATTTTGAAATGCATTCATTGACCTAATGAATTTGTACGTACATTTGAAAATTTAAGAACTCAAAGCTTTGTTCTACTCTGACAGGGAATCAATTTCCTCTTGTTCTCGTTTGATCCAATTTTGTGCAAAGTCCTCCACGGCGTCCATACAAATTTTGAAATTATAATTCCAGTTCATGGGACGTGACTCACAGTAATTGGAAGTGCTTTGGCCAGAATGTTACGGAGAGATTTGTTTTTTCAACAATATTTAAATCTCCCATAATGATATGACCGGTTTATATATAAACCATTTAGCCCATCAGATGCTTTTGTGGAATGATTTTATTTGAATAGAAAACTGTGACAAGAACAGGCAGGCGGTTTAGCTTTGAAGTCTTCAATCTTGAGATTCTACAAAGCCGTTCTCTATCTAAACATTTCGGGTGAATGAGTGAAGTATAAAAATATGAAATAACTGGAATTGATTCGTCTTTAACATTCTTATGGTGGAGAACGTTAGCCAAATTAAAGGCGTTCTGTCCTTTGTTGACGAAGGGAAGAGGTAAAAAGAAACGTTTCTCTTCCTCATTCCCCTTTGTTGTAACTGGCTTAAAAATTCTGTGATGACCGATGTCGAGGCTGATCGCAACATATCTGTAAAAGGGCGACGATGGGTCGGTAACTGATTTGTCCGGCGAAAAAAAATCTTGCCTTGAACTTTGATGTAATTTTGTCTTTATCTAGACTGAGTTTGTAAATAGAGTGTAGTTTAGAAAATGTTATGGACTATATTTTGGTTCGAATGTGATGAAATCAAAGAGGTTTTTGTAAAAATTGAAGTAGGCCATTTATTTAAACATCATAAAGTTTGGATAATGTGTAAGGTTGATGACCATGGCTCCTTTTACGTCTTGGATTATTGAGAAAATTTGTCATTACATCCACATTGCTGTTATTGAGATTAGATAGATTTCCTATACTATCAGTTTTGTCAATGCACCCAGTCTGCCAATCCAGTATTCTTCTCTTTGCCTGTGAAACGGCGTACTAAGACTTTGATTGTTGATGGGATGGTATATTTTTTAAGTATGCCTACTTTAATTGACATTGGATAGAGATGTCTGTTGGTTTAAATGTCAAATAGCTTCAATATTTAAATTCAGGTATAACTTAGGATAACCCTCGCTAACCCAATCTGCCTTACCCTAGGCAAAAACGCGACTGCCAGGAATTATTTTTCTTTATGTACATTCTCTGGAGATATACTAGTAGTTTATTGTTGCAAAAATTTGTCCATGTAGAAGGAGACGTACTTGCTGCATGCGAGATTACCTAATTTCCTGACTGAATTGATGTCGATGTTTTCAGATTTGTATATTGACACCAATAGACGATTAAAATATAACTTTATGATTTTAACTTTCCAACTGTGAACTTTCCCTTTCTTAGAAGTACTGCTCTTGTCATTCCTGTGATATGTACAATGACTTTCTACACAGAGCGACATTACTGTCATACAAACTTCTTTGTCAGGGTTATGTTTATCCTACTTTAATATAATATATCTGAACAAATTATATCATGATTTGGTAGTCCAGTACGATGTTTCACAAATGCGACAAGCAATCTTCTGTTAGATTTCTTGTCGTATGGTATTTGACATCTCACCGGACAAGACTCTTCACCTGATATTTCCACTTACAATATGACGAGTGCCGTTAACGGAGCAGAACATGGCCAACCTTCCGGGTCAGAATTGAAGTTGTGCACGCGTTGGTTCTTGTGTTATATTTTTATATTTCTTTTGTTTGCTATGTGTTTTTAGATTTTATTGTCTTTTTGTTAAGTTCTTATTCTCGTCCTTTGTTTTCATGTTTTTGCCTTGTCCCTGGATTCACGTTTTCAAAACTTCTACTTTTTTGCTATGGCCGTTGCGTGAAACCATAGCAAAAAGTGGGAGGAAGTGCTGCGATTGCGGTTTAATTAGATTGGCTGTATATACATGTTTACCAGGAACTGCGAAATTGCTTACGTTTTTTGTATTAGTCAGCGGTAACTCTACTAAATCTTTTGTTCCTCTCATTTTCCGAGATAGGACACTCCCTAGACTATACGAAGAACGAAGAAGACTCAAGCGACACCTTTTTCTCATTTTTAGTATCATAATGAGACAATAAGGCCGTAAAAACCAAGTTTTGTTTTAAATGAAAGTTACCGAGTTTTTACTGAATTCACTTTTTAGCTCACCTGGCCCAAAGGGCCAGTGTGAGTTATTGCAATCACTTTGCGTCCGTCGTCCGTCTGTCGTCTGTCTGTCGTCCGTCGTCCGTCCGTCGTAAACTTTTTCAAAAATCTTCTCCTGCTGAAACGACAGGGCCTATATAGACCAACTGTGGCCTAAATCAGCCTTAGGGTAGCTTCTTCCAAAATTATATCCGTTGACTCTGGCCATCAACAAACATGGCTGCTCTTGCTATAAATGGAACATAGTGGTAAAATGACCATTTTCCCTTATATCTCCAAAATTATTATGGATGCAGAAAAACTGTGGAGGGCAAAAATTATCAGCAAGTCAAGCTCCATAAAAGTCTCCATTACACCGAAATCGTCAGATGACTCCTTCTAAGAGTTTTGGACTTTAAACGTAAATTTTGAAGATTTTTTGCTGTTTTCGGCCAATATCTGAAAATTATAACAGCAAGAGAGAAACTGTAAAAAAGCAACAACAAAAATGATCAAGCTGTACAAAAGTCTCCATGGCACCGAAATCATCAGATGACGTCCTACATGAGTTATTGGACTTAAAAGACAAACAAAAAGAAAAAAAGCACGGAGATGGTCAATAGCTACTACATTTGTACGATGGTGATGGTGACAAATTACCAAAGTAAAATTATAGTATTTATTATAACAGCAATATTATGTGCCACGCATTGATCCAAGAGTAACTTTATGAACCACAAAGCTAGACTAACTAAATCTATCATGCATGTCACAGTATACATGCTATCCCTTTTCATGTCCGTATTCTACAGTTTTGTGATTAAACATATTACAAACACCGTACCATATACATTGTAAATATGAAATTTTGTTACAATAATTTGATATAGATAACTTTATTCACCAGTCACTTGGATATAATTTATAACAAAAAAAAATTACACTGTTAGTGTTTCTGAACTAACTGTCTGCGCGCTAGATCACATTGCCTTGACACATACAGGGTAAAACTAGTATATTCTCCACAAATCGAAGTATATACTTTTGTTTTTGTATGAAAACATTAGCGGATCTAACCCCCGCATCCCCCTTCTTTCCTGAAAATTCTGTAAAAAATGCGTGCATTGTTGACAATTAAGACTTTGAACAATCGGCCTTTTTAGCTCACCTGGCCCAAAGGGCTAGAATGGGCTGTTGCCATCACTTGACTATCAACCAACATGGCCGATCTGGCTATAAATAGAACACAGGGGTAAAATGAATATTTTGGCTTATATCTCCAAAACTATAACAGATAGAGAAAAACTGTGGAGGACAAAAACGATCAACAAGTCAAGCTCTACAAAAGTCTCCATTACACCAAAAATTGTCAGCCGACTCTTTACATGTGTTATTGGCCTTAAAACGTAAATTTTGACGATTTTTGCTGTTTTTGGCCAATATCTTGAAAACAATAACTGTAAAAAAGCAAAAATGGTCAGAAAGTCAAGCTCTACAAAAGTCGCTATTACACCGAAATGATCAGACAACTCCTTACATGAGTTACTTGCCTTTAAACATAAATGTTGACAATATTTGCAAAATCTTGAAAACGATCACAGATAGAGAGAAACTGTAAAAAGCAAGATGAGCAGCAAGTCAAGCTCTACAACATTCCTCGTTACACCTAAAACGTCAGACAAATCCTTGCATAAGTATTTGGCCTTTAAACGTAAATTTTGACGATTTTTGCTGTTTTTGGCCAATATCTTGTAAACGATAACAGGTACATGTATAGAAAAACTTTAAAAAGGAAAATGATCAGCAACTCAAGCTCTACAAAAAGCCTACGTTACCTGAAATCATCAGACAACTCCTTAGATGGGTTATTGGCCTTAAAACATAAGTTTTGCTGTTTTCATCAAATATCTTGAAAACGGTAACAGATAAACTGTAAAAGCAAAAATGATCAGCAAGTCAAGATCTACAAAAGTCTCTATACATTGTAATCGTCAGCCGACTCCTTACATGAGTTATTGGCCTTTAATGTAAATTTTGATGATTTGTCATGTTTTTGGCCAATATCTTGAAGAGAGAAGCTGCAATTCGTCATCCAACAGTTTGCATGCCTTAGCAATTTTAACGATATAACATCAGCCAGTTTGTCCACAAGTCTTTTAAAAAAATCAGTTTATTTTCACAATTCTTTTAGATTGGGCCTCGTTAACTGTTTGACTGAGTTATTTAGCGGCGCTAAATCTTTAAATCTTTTATATTTATTTGTTTCCGCTCTACCCTTTGAAAGAAAAGTAAACATTGTCAATTTCGGAAGCTTTTAAAATTCAGTCAGAGATTTAGATACACTCGATGCTGTATACATATATATACATGTAACTAAGTGATGGGATTTATTTCATTTGTCAGTTGTAAGTCTTTACTTTTTTGTAAATATTAATGTAGGATTCCTACAAGTTCCCTGCATAGAGATAGTGGCGGAATACGCTGTCACCGGGGGTCTCGGGATGGTAACTGGGCAGATATGTAAAGGGTCATGTATTAATTCAATCTTTATGTACATGTGTATCTGAATTTGAGTTAACAGAAGAATAGAAAATATTGACCCTGACAGCGGATTTGTCAACTGTTGTGACTCGTCAAGATATATTACAAAAGGCTCAAATAATTACGATTCAATACGATGCATCAATACGTGTGATCTTAAATGAAATGAAATGTTTAACCCATGCACATGTGAAACAGTTTCGGAGTGTTAATTAAATTGGAACCCTTAAACGGCCTGTTCGACTTGGGATTCTTACCGATACGTTACAAAACTCTTGTCTTATTTCATACATGTATCTTCGTGCTAGAAAATGTTTGTGTACACTATATCATATAATCTATAACGTTAAATGTTGTGTTAAATTATGTATGTACTTGTATGATATCCAGTAGCTTTTCGAGCAATAAAATAGAGTGGGGTATGATGTGCTGCCTTGGTAATCTGTAGTGACTGTCTTTGTTTCATATTATGCGTTTTTTAAGTTCAAGTACTTCCAGGACGAATTGAAATTCTTTGATTTGACTAGTAATGTAAATATACAGGATTCTTTGTCACCGCCCCGGACACTGCTTCAGCTTGATTTATTTTGCCAACTCTTAAATATACTGCAAAAATGTAGTTCTTCGAATAATGCAGTAACAAAATATCAACTTGACAATATTTTAATTGCAAAAATGGCAATTTTAATAGTTGTCGATAAAACACAGAGATGGCAGCATTAAATGAAAGAAGACCAACAAATATTAATGACCTGGTTTTGTCGGGTGTTTTGTATGCAGTTTCTCCTTTGATGAAATTTCTTTTGCCTGGTTATACTTTTTTTAAGTATATACACGCTGTATGCATCAATACGTGTGATCGTTACCTGTATACAGCCAGTTTACCTATATGTGCAGGTGACCGGAAATACTTGTTCTGTTTTTTATTGCTACTTGGTAACAGGGACTATCTATTACTAACTTGTCCCTGTTGGTAATTACAATATATACATTCACGGCAGAATGTAAGAATTACATGTAGGCAACAGATGACGTACTTGTGTATAAAAGATGTTTTAAACAGATTCCTAAGATGTCTATTTGTACGTGGATGAAAATGACACAATATCTGCAATGTATGTACGTTATTATCTCAGTTCATCAAAACCGATTTTCAAGTAAGCTGGAAAATTCTGAAAGTGTCGTTCAGTCCAATTTCGTCAATCAATCAAATATAATGTAATTAAAACATGGCAGCAGCAAAGCACACAATTTCATATTATTTGTCGGTTTAGCCCTATGTGCCACAGAGACTGAGAGAGGCGGGAGAATCAGGCAAAGCAATCCCTTGCCATTCAAGACCACCATACGGCTTATACATGTATGAAAAATAATTAACAACAATCAACGGGAAAACTTCATAGTTTTGTTTGATTTAGTATCAGATATGAAAAATTGCCTTTTTACGGTGAACACAGAAGAAAATGAAACCGAAGTCGTAGATAGAAGTGTATGGTTATTTACAATATACAGCCAATTTTAAAACATTAGTTAGATAAATAACGGAGTATAAAAGCAACTGAAACAGAATTTGGTGTCTAAACTCTGTCTCAATTTTAATACTGTTAAACAAATTCAGTCAATTTTTTGTACTTTATCATATATTTCTTTTTTATTTTCCTTTATACATCTCTGTTCAATGCAGTCGAATCTGACACTGTATACATGTAGTATGGCATGATGCAATTAATCCAATTTTCTGCACATGCAAGTGTGTTCAAGATGTGCTGTTCTCGTTGTTCTTTGCATCGAAGCTGAAGTATACCTATGGTCGGAGGCAGGTTAAAGACAGATCCAGAATATGACAAATAACTAGTCTATATGATACAGCAAATATGTTATAATTATGAATTTCATGTAAGTCTGAACATTCGATTTGGTCTGTTTGATGGTTGTTATTAGGGTATATTCTAATAAATAGAACATATTCTCGTCTGTTTCTGCAAATATGGGGAAAGACGGACAGTCGAGTTCTTCGTATACCATAAAATAAATGAAAGAAGAAACTAAGGTATACAGAAATATACATAATTATTCTACGAAAAAATAGCTATAACATTATGCAATTCATTCGAAAACGGATATTAACCGAAACATTTTTGACTTTTTATTTAACCTCACAACGACAGTTTCCTTCTCAAAAGCTGGCCTAAGGTTTGTGACTTGGCCTGGTGTTAGCGTTAAATCTGTTGTCGCGTTGGTTATAAAAGTTTTTAAAATCGTGTACATGTAGCTGTACTTATTATGATTTAATACATATAATAAAGTTCACGCACAAACTTTGACATTGATAACGTGTAAGAAAAAAAAAGGAAGTGGTCTGGGGGTCCTTCTTTATTTTGACAATGGTTATTAATACACTGCCTTAATCAAACGTGGTGTCCAATATTTTCAGGCATTTTTTTTGGTGCTCAATCAAGAAAAAAATCGGAGAAAGTCCTTTCAAAAAAAAAAAAAAAAAATAGCACAAATACAGAGCAACATTAACTTAAAAATATATGAACGAGTAATAATAAAAGTAATTGTAACAGTTTTATAACTTAAGCGGCATGAAAATAGTATATTTGTGTATTTTCTTATACTTCGACTTTAAGTAACAAACATGTACATGTATGTATATTCGGGTGGCATTTTTGACAAAGATGTAAATAAACAAACATGTTCGTGTAATTAATCACTGGAGATGATGACATGACATTAGCAACAGATAGTAATTAACAAATACAGTAATTTATTCCTTTAAATTTATACTTTACTCAGGAACTAAATCTGTGCACTGCATTTTCGGTTTTAAACTTAAGATGGCGAAAAAATCTTCGGCATACAACGCTCAGCCATTTGTCTTAACTACAGTTTTGTGGTTTGTTAATTTTGGACTATTTTACGATACTTTGTTATGAGAACCTGAAATTTAAAAATCGTTAATTTCCGACAAAAAGTAGACTGGAAGCAGATTTTCACAACTATGGTTGGTCATTCTATCACAATGCATGGACAACTTTCAGAAACTGTCGTACATGTATATCGTAAAGCAGTATAGTAAATACAATATGCATGTAAACATTGTATGCGTATGAAAATATACATGCATATAATTATGAATTGCATTCATATTAATGTAATAACTGCGAGAGAAACTAAGATGATTTTCATATGAAACGAAACTAAGAATCCGCAAACTATATATTTGATTGCAACGACGAATCAATCCGTCTCGCGTCAATTCCGATCAGTCCCACGTCAACACCGATCAGTCTCGCGTCAATACCGATCAGTCTCGCGTCAATTACGTATCCTATTCGTCAGACAAGTCAGCCGTCTCGCGTCACTGACGGATCGGTGACTTGAGTTGACTGACCGCTGACTGA
>JAOXYH010019702.1:0-11852 GCA_028566455.1 Botula fusca | reverse complement strand
ATTTAAGAACTATTTTATTTAACAAGATTGATAAAGTTTATCCAAATTTTTCACAAAATCAGCCACTGTTACAAATCAAACAAATTTTAAATACTCAATTTGAACTTTCATCTGCCGTTTGTGACTTTATAAAGCAGTCCCTTGAATTGCGAAAATGAGGTCCACGTCAGCCAAAGGTTCCCATATTTTGTATATGTTATTTGTAATGTGTTGTATATGTACATGTATTGCTTTGGTCCATATGGACGTAATTTTTTGGCAATAAAGATTATTATTATAAATAAGTGTGGAAGCCAATGCCATGCTCCGTCTCAGCTGGGCAAGGCTGTCTGTTTATGGTCCAACCGCTGCAGAATGGATGCTACATGTATGTTGAATGAATTGTATATTGTCTTTTTCAGTTAAGTGCTTGTCCCAGTATTGTCCAGTCTTCCCTTACTGCACAGTCTTTCCCTTTGTTCAGTTCCTGTATGCTCCAGACCCTTTACTAACGTTCCTTGATTCTCCCACATTTTCCCGTGCCGGCAGGCTTACAATATGCAAGGGAATCCTTTTTTATGAACCGGGGGAAGGGGGTGGATTTTTTTAAATTTCAGCATTTGTCGTTCGGGACACTACATCTGGTGAAGTAACAATCAAAAGATCTGCACCATCTGTAAACAATACAAATTGGAGCGCCATCTAGCTCGTAAACAAACAAATCCACGTGAAACAGGTTGAGGTTCCTTTTTATAGAGGTACTTTCTGAGGGGGTCAAATGTGATTTTTTCGAGGTGCCAGATAATGTATCTCTGATTTTCAGTCGTGGGGTTCAAATTATACAAGATACAAGATTTTATTAAGCTAATCATGGAACCACAGGGGGCAATTACATAACGTTAAAGACATAATTTTTATAATTCTTTCATAAACAAAGTTCATACACACAATTTTCAGTTAAATGACTTAGAACATTCATCTTGAATCAATATGATGAGTACTTTTATAAATAATATTATATATATATATATATATTATAATTATAAATGTTCTTACGTTGGCTATCTCGTTAGACGTTTTATATTATAATTATATATATATAATTTTATGTTTTATCCACATTTATCAGTTTATCATGACATTTTTTGCTTGGTGGTCACTGTGTAAGCCAAAAAAAGTGTCCCGTGAAAAGTATCAAGTGGTCAGTCAGGACGGACTAATATATCAATATATATTCGTTATATTAGTCCCAGGTCAGGATTGCCAAGAAAAAATATGACACAAAAATTTAATGATCATCTTTGAACTAAAAAAAAACTGTTACTGTTTGGGTACAAAAATGTCATAGTACTTGGTATTTTGAACAATAAATATTGGCACTGACTAGGGTTACACAGATATGAAACAATAACGGAAAATTATTGTTACATAAAAAATTAAGTTCCGGTTTACAATGTCACCCAAGAGAAAATTAAATTGGGATTCCACTGGGGTTCTGGATGGGATCCCACTGGAATATCAATTGGAATCCCACTTGATTCCATGGGATAAAATTTCGGGATTCCCGGCCTTTCAGTGGGATCCCAATGCAAATCCCAGTCAAAAATATACTGGGATCCCACCGGGATATGGTGGGATTCTGGATGGGATCCACTGGGATTTCAATCGGAATCCCACTTGATTCCACTGGGATAAAATTCTGGGATTCCCAGCCTTCAAGTGGGATCCCATCCAGAATTCTGCCATATCCCAGTACATTTTGACTGGGATTTACATTGGGATCCCGCTTCCATCCACATATATAAAATAAAAAAAATCATGAGCTTTCATAAACTCACACTGTTTGGAGTTACAAAATCTTGTTTAATGGTATTTGGATTATGTAAATCTTACGATTTTTATCTTTTTTGTGTACTTGCATGATCTGTTTTACTGCCAGGTTAATCGTTCATCAACCTGCATGGCTGCGATATATACACACAAGTATATCTATAAATAATATAACAAAAATAGATCAGTGACAAAACATATGTATTTCAAAAGTTTGCATTATATTCCTTCATCTTTCCACAAAAAATTTATTCTAGATTTTCATCCCTATATTCACCCCTATTTTTTAAGTGCCTTTTTTTCTATATGTCTACCCAGTATTATTCATCAGTTTTAAAAAAATTGCACCAAAAAATATGATAAAATTCAATGCCTGCCCAATTTTCAAAAAAATTTGATGAAAATCTAGAATCCCTTATTAAGCACCTGAATTGGTGCTTACAAAATTGAAAAGGGGGTGGGCTCTGATTGGAATCAATAAAAACTCAAAATTTTTACCCCTTCAAACCATTTCAGTAATACAGTATTTCAAAATAGAAACATTAACAGTTTTCAGTATTTCAAAATATAAACATTAACAGTTTCAAACATTAAAAGTTTTAAACAGTAACAGTTTTATATCCAAAAAGAACATATTTATAAGTCCATACAGAATCTTGGCTTTTACTATCTTCATCACTCATCAACATTTTCTTGTATTATTTTTGACTTATATTTGCCATTTTTTATTCCTCTAATTTTGTCATTCATTTTTGTCACAATTGTTTCCATCCAGAATTTCTGCTTATTTTCATCATTCATCTCCTTTTTAAAGATACTAAACATGTGACCTGAAAAGGAAAATATAAGAAATAATACTACTGTTACACTTACAAGTCGTTCAGATGAAAAATTAGATTTACCAGTGTCAAACAAATATTTATTTAAGGATTGATCACAATCCCCCCCGAAAAAACTCGAAAATTTAGTACACTTAAGGAATAACAGTATTGTATTTGAAGAGTTGCCGCCGTCAATTGGGGATCTGAAAGTCGCAAATGCAGTTTTACTGGCGACGCGTAGCAGAGCCAGTTAAACGTATATTTGCGACCGTCAAATCCCAACTGACAGCGGCAACTCTTCAAATACAATACTGTTATTCCTATTATAATGTATTACAAAAAAATATGTCCTTTGAGTTGTGAAAAGGGGCTACAATTGAGCTAAATAATTAATGCCACGAAATAACGTCACTGCATTTGGCGCATTAACGTCATATGAACACATTCAGAGCAGAACATATTCAACGAAGGTGATCTGCTTCATGTAAGCCTCAGCTTTATAAAACATCTTAATAAAACTTGGTTTTGAGGTAGGTGGTGTTTTAATTGTCAGTTATTTTGCAATTATTTTACAGGTTTGATTTCAAGAATTCAATATGGCGAGTCGTTGGTTACGAACGCTTGGTTATGACCTGTCAATTGCAGAATTGATGGCAATCAGTAGCCAATGAGAAAACAAGTTACATAAGAATTACATTAGAATTTTTAGTTTATTTCAAATAAATCCATACAAAAAATTGTGATCGATCCTTATAAATTGATTCCAAATTATTTTTTCGTAAAACCATACTTTGTCTCGTATTATAAAATTTATTTGTACAAGTGTTAAATACAGGTAGAAATGCGAGGCTAGCAGCCAATTTTTATCTTGTTTGGTGGAGAGTACAAATAAAATTATGTCCTAGACAATATATGGTTCTTCTCTTACTACTGATTGCCTGGGTGGTCTCATGCTCGCCTTGGCTGTGGAAGGTCGTGGGTTCAATCCCTAGCGGTGTCAAACCAAAGACTTTAAAATAGGTAAAGTAGCTGCTTCTCCACTAAGCACACGGCATATAAGATTAAGAGCATAGACTGGTTGGCTAAGAGTCAGAATAATGTACGTGTCTTGGAAGGGTGACATGTCTTCCTGTGGACTGTTACCTTGTGACCTAGCACATAAAAAGTCCGGCTCAGCGTGTCGGCCTAGTACATAGCAGGGGGTATTCATGTTCATTTCATATCCATCAGGTACAGCCTACATGTGCTGCTTGAGCATAAAACACCAACACTTTCTTAATACTGCAAAGGTTAAAACTCACTATCTTAATATTGCAAAGCTTAAATGTAACATACAGTGGATGATACAAAAATTCTGCGGATGTTTATCAATAATTTTTGTATAGAGATCATTTAAAATGTGCTCTTTCCCATCTGTACTTAATAAGAGCATAGATAGAACTTTTACCCTTTTGGAGCACCTAATATCACACACATTCCCATTTTTTATGGGATATTGTATTCTCCAAGCTTTGGTTTACGGTGTTGTCTTTTTGGGTTGTCTTGGTCTTGTTTTTTCCATTTCACCCCATTGCCAGGAAGTCACCCGACTTCCAAGGTCCAAGTTCACTTAACATTAATGGAATAGTTATACCCCCTGCAAACGAAGTTTGGGGGGGCATATAGGTTTCAGTCCGTCTGTCCGAACTTAGGGTACCTGCTTTGTGTAAATCAACTCCTCTTACAGCTTTTAACCACAAAGTCTGAAAGTTTGCATGGTGTTTCTATATAGATTGAACATGTGCACCTCCTATTTTGGTTGCATTGTATAATTTTTTTTCCAGATTTTACAGACAATTGATCTTAGTCATTTTTCAACAATATTCTGCTAGAAAGGTACCCATTTTGTGTGATCAACTCCTCTTACAGCTTTTAACCAAGAAGTCTGAAACTTTGCATGGTGTTTCTATAGATTGAACATGTGCACCTCCTATTTTGGTTGCATTTTATAATTTTTACAGATTTTATGGATAGTTGAACTTAGTCATTTTTCAACAATATTCTGCTAGAAGGGTACCTATTTTGTGTAATCAACTCCTCTTGCAGCTTATCCCCTTTTTACAATTTAACCAAGAAGTCAGTATTAAGAGCACTCCTCTAACAGCTTTTATTTTAAAAAAAACAGAGGGCTCAACAGATGCATCAGCATGGGGGGGGGGGGGTATTAATAGTTCATTAAGGACAGATTATCTAGTTTCATTCTACTATGAAATTGCTTTGCCTTTATATTTAAACATACTTCTGATAGCCTTCCTCATATGAGGGTCCATAGATTTCTTATCCTTCCCATGACCATACACTGTCATATTTGTACATTCAGCTGGTGTGACCAAATGCTCAAGCAGATTCAACACAAACTTTTCTGCAGTCTGACTCTGTTCCTCACAACGAGCCAGATCTGCCTTTTTCATTTTGATTTCAAATCTGACTTCTCCAAGGTAAACTAATGCTGCAAAAAGAAGTGATAACAATTATGGAATTATGAATAATGTATACTGGTGCATTAGTATTGTCTAACTGAACATTTTCATGTGGGGTATTTTTTTTTTAATTTTGCGTTTGCCAAACCCATGCGAACAATGTTTACTGAACAAAATTCGGCAGAGAACAGTGCAATGGTCATTCACAAACAGTTAGGCTATTTCTAAGAATATTTTAAAATGTTTTTTCCCATACTAGACTGGTGTTGTTGGAGGAATTCATTAAACTGATACATCAATTGGTTTTAAAACACCTACAGGTAAAACTCCCGTCATGGTGCTTTAAATATCCCATGGCATTGTTGAGCCATAAAATTGTATAAAAATAAATAGAATTTACCTGAACTGGAGTTTTACCTTTAGTTTTGTTTCAATAACAATTCATTATATTGCTATTAACATACAAATTGTTTTCCTTTTAACGTTCTCGACAAATGAAGAACTGTTATTTGGAGGCAAAACTTGGAATGTGATGAAAAAATTGAAATGGAAAGGGTATGGCTAAAGTAATTCACTGTGGAGAATTGCATGGGAACAACATAGTAGTGAATACTGTAAAAGTGCCCGAGTTCAACTGGTGTTGTTGGAGGAGTTTATTAAACTGGTATACCATGCACTCCTTTTCTTAGGAGTTTCACAAAACTGGTGATACCTTTCCTAGGAGTGTCACAATTCTCCTCCAGGAACATCAGTTTAACTTGAAAAGTAAACACACCTTGGGATAATTGTTTGAAACTAATTGGACAAAGAAAAATTTGAACTGGACTTGTATATATGTCAGAATAAATATAAGGGAAGAGCTTTATTTATGACAATTGTATATAAAAGTATTTGTGTTGATTTGTCATGATGGAGATTATGTCATTGACCTTTTAGTATCTCTTTCTGCCGAAGACCTCTGTAGTATACAGTAATCACTATATCAAGTATTCAGGTATCAGTTTAACAAACTCCTAAGAAAAGTTTGAAGATACAAAGAGACCTATAAGAAACATTGAGTTGAAGGACAGACAACACTATGCTCAAAAGAAAAAAAAAGACAAACAATGGGCAACAAAACATTACACATTACAGAGCAACACGAATACCACTAAAAACCAACGATGAACATGGTGGATCTAGAAGGGCAAGTATCCTGCTCCAAAGGCAATGTAGGTGTGATGTTGCTCATGTCAAAATTCTGTGATGTATCATGGAAGAGGAAAGAAGGATTGGATTGTGACTACAACAAAATGAACATGATGATCTATGATACAGATAAATGTATTCTGTAATGGTCAAGGCTAACTTTGACTGACATTGAACTCACCAGCACTGCTGTTGTTTTCAAATTGCAGAGGTTTGCATGCAGCACCATTCTCTAAAGGTACAGTCTGGTCTTCTTCACTCTCTGCAAAGACAACATGGTTCATGTTTAACCTCAGGGGTATGCCAGAACAGGATAATACAACTGCAGTATGTCATCATGGGAGAGAAAAATTATATATGACTCATCAGTAATGCTGCACTCATCAAAATGAACAATCACAAAAAAAAAAGTTTGTCAAAATCAGACGAAAAATAAAACAATTTGAAATTCCATAATTCTGTCCCACTTTGGCCCTTTTAACTCAAAAACAGTAAAAGCTACACCCATATTACAGAAGGACTCAACAAAATGAACGAAAGTGTGAAAATCAGACAAGCAAGCTCAGTAAGATAAGTTTTAGAAAAGGACCTTCCAAGCATCATTCCTCTAAGGTTTATAATTGGTCCAGAAGTTTCTAAGAAAACAAAAAATGTGATTTCTCATAGAGTTCATTGTCAAACTATGTGCCCCAATGGTGGCCATGTTTGCCATCTGGATAGAACAGGTGGAATCTTTGTAGAGGACCTACCAATGATTATTACCGCAATGTTCCAAAACAATGGCCTTGTAGTTTCAGAAGAGAAGATTTTTAAAAAAGTTTACAGCTTCGGATGACAAGTGATGGCAAAAGCTCAAATGGACCTTTGGTCTAGGTGAGCAAAAGATATAATCATATCTATTTACAAAGCACACAATAGGGAATAAACAAACTTTAAAAAACTGAACATTTTTATATACCTTCTGAACATGTTATTTTTTCTTTTTGGGGTGTTCCTGAAGATGTTTCTTTTTCTTTTCCGGGTGTTTCTGAACATGTTGATTCTTTTTCTTTTCCAGGCGTTCCTGAACATGTTTCTTTTTCTTTTCCAGGCATTTCTAAACATGTTTCTTTTTCTTTTCCGTTTGTTTCTGAACGTGATGTTTCTTTTTCTTTTCCCAGCAAAGACCCTTTTGCTGCAATCTGAAAATTTAAGACCAACAATTTGTCTTTTAAGTCCATTTAGTTCGATGAGGCATGAAATGTAGGTTGTGGTGAGCAAATTGTTGCACAATTAATTAATTTCTCAGTACTATACACAAGTAGCGACTGACTGAGTTAAGTTGTTGTAAATATTACACTATTATGGACTTCTTGATGGTGAATATGGTGTGATATTGACCAGGTAAACAAATATTGACGTTCAATATCAATCTAGCTCCTATAGTTTTTTTAAATAATAGCCAAAAACTGCGAAAATTTATTAAAAATGATATTTCAGAAGCAATAACTCCAAAACAGGTGGGCAGATTTTTCTGAACTTGTCAGCGTTGATAGATCTTGTCCTGCGGATAATTTTTTATCCGACAGTTTTTCTCCAATTCCTATAATTTTCGAGATATTAGCCAAACCTGCAGTTTAACCCCCTATTCTATTTATAGCAATGGCAGCCATGTTGGTTGAACTGCAGAAACATCAGACATAAGTTTGAAAGACAAAGCAGACACCCTAAGGATGATTGAGGCTAAGTTTGGTTCAAATTGGCTAAGTAGTTTCTGAGGAGATTTTTTAAAAAGTTTGAGGATGACGGACGCAATGTGATGGCAATAGCTCACACGGCCCTGTGGGCCTGGTGAGCTAATAAACTATATAATAATATCTTCTCTAATTTTTACGTGATTTTCACATCTCTCAACCAGTGTTGGAAAATGTTTCTAATCCACATGTGAGTAGTTTGTTCTCACAAGCTGATGTTCATGACCTGTATTGAATGATTCATTCCAGCTCAAAATCTTAACATTGCATGTCCGAGCTCCTAAAATGTTACATTATGGGTTATATTTCAATTTAATTTTCAGTTCAGTATGTTAAAATGCAGCGGAAATCGATATAAGGTCTGTTGTTTATGTATATGAGTTACGTCCCTTTGACTAGACAGCATAAAAATGGCGCCCAGTTCCTATGTTGATGTTTCTGATATTGACATTTCTGAACAGATTGTCGCGATTTAAAGAATTAGAGAAACAAAATCTTACTTTGTTAACTTTGTTCGCCAAGACTCGAAAATTCAGGCAGTTTAACTCTTTACAGTAGAAATATGATAATCAACTGCTTACAAAGTAAGATTTTATATCTTTATTACACATATAAGATATGGACCTAAACACCAGACTTGACATGAAGGTAGATTACCTTGTACTCCCTCATCACCTGCTTCATACAGTCACGGCATTTAAATGTTTCAACAAAACTGTCCAACCTTGCCATGATAATGAGTTGATTCGTCTCAACTTCTTTCACTGTGGCAGTGAGCACCTTTAACTGCAAAACAAGACAGACAAATGACTGAATCATACATGACTGAGGTACATGTATGAGTCTTCCCCGCAAGACTTGTGTTGCCTGCTTGATATGACTGCAGGAAAGGAAAACTTCAACGCATGTGGACACAATAACATGGTTGATCAATCACAATGCATTCATCATAAAAGAAGTTTCTCCTTAAACACTGTTCAGCTCTTTTTGACCCTAGATTCTAGGCAGAAATGACCCAGACCAATATTTTTTTTTATTTTCTGAAATATACACATCAATGTCTGCTTAGATATGTCACATCATTATCTTTAAGCAAGATACACATCAATGTCTTTGCCCAGATGTGCCACATCATTATCTTTAAGCGTTTTTTTTAGTAAAGTAGTTCCACATGTGGTACCCATCATGTAACTCATGTACAAATATAGTTGTAAACCAGGAAAGAAGAACGGTATTGTGGCTACGACAAATGGAACAGATCGATGGTCATCAGTGACACAGATATTCCACAATGGTCAACACAAGTCATGATGACATCTGTATCCGCTCTCAAGATAAAGTTTTTAGCTTTTCACAAAAAGATGTAAAAGTTTTAGTGTTGGGGATAAAAATTAGGATCAGTCCAGGGTCTGACACTAACTTTTTTAGGCAACTAAAGTCCACTAGCCCTCACTATGTCATACTAGCCCTCAACGTGCTGTAGGCATGGGTATAGTGCTGAAGACATGATCCTTGCTAGGGGTCTGGGGGCATATCCAACTCAAAAATTTTGAAAAAAGGATCAAAATAATCGTGAATTCTGTGCCTTTACAGAGAGAATATTACATTGTGCTATAATGCATGTTTTTAAGAAGGAAGGCAAAATATTAAAGATCAACATGCATTATATGGCCCATATGACAATCTGACAACAAAAGAAAACCACCAGATCTAAGACTCATTTAGCTCATAATTTAAGATTTCCCACAGAACTGATAAAATGTAATATTATTCATAAAGACAGGGTATAGAGTTTTGAGATGAAAATTTGAAGGTTCAGAGAAAAAAATATCACATTGTGTTTATTCTAAATTTTTCTTCCCCTGATAAATAAGCCTTCAACACAAAACTGCTACAAATTTTGTTATCAGTCTGTTATTTGATACTGCCGGATTTTGATACAGCCGTATTTGTATTTGTGTCCTAATCCGTTATAGTTTTAGTCACTTCCGCTACTTCCTGTACAGCAGACGATGAAATTGAAACGTTTGGCCATAATCCATGCCATCTACATCTTGAAATTGTTTCAGGAGATGAAAATTGTAAGAAAATGGAGTCTTTATTTTGTTCATGTATGAAACATTGTCTTGATTGAAAAATGGAAACGAGCTGAGGCTTGAACTAGCCCGTCAGGCTACTGCCACAGATTGTAATAGCCCTCCAAGAAATTTACTAGTCTCGGGCTAGTGGGCTAGTGTTACAGTGTCAAACCCTGCAGTCTTGTAGCAGGAAACAAGACTGTTTTGTTTTGGCCTCAATAAAGATACCAGTGCACTGGAAACAATAAAACCATGATATTACGTACCCTTGAAAATGAAATTTTTCTGAAACCGAGAAAATAAACATGACATGTACTTGCCTCATCTGTCACACTGCTGTTGCCTGAATTATGTGAATCCAAGAGCTGCTGAGATATCAGTGATGATGCCTCAGTAGCAATCTTCTCCTTCTGCCTTTTTAAACGATTATGATCTTGTCTAGCCTTTTTTACCTGTATAAATAAGTACTATAATAAAAAATATGCCTACCCTGACAGAAGCATTATATGGCCACAGCCAGTATGAATTACACAATTTTAATATTTGTCATTTTCAGGGCTCTATATTGCTTCAGGTTAGGGTTTTGGGATTGCAAACAGTTCACGAAATTCATCAGTCCTGCTGGTCTTGACTGGCAAAATTTTTGCAAATTTTGTGCAAGACCAACATAACTTCAGTATTTTCTAAAAGAAATGTTAGTAAGCCATAGTTAACTTAACATGTATACTTCCATTTCTGCAGAACCATTTAATACTTAGGAGCTTCACCAGCACCATGTTGTTTGGTCTGCGGGTATATCCGACATATTTTTAATCTAAAGGATTACCCTAAGGATGATTGTGGTCAAGTTTGATTTAGATTGGCCTTACAGTTTAAGATGAGAAGATTTTTGAAAAAGTTTACGACAAAGAACACAAAGTGATGGCAAAAGCTCACATGAGCTGAGAGTTGTACCTCATCTGTTTCATCTGTCTTTGCCTGCTTCTTTGGTTTTGATGTTTTCTTTCTGCTTTTTTTAATTCTGTCTTTCCCTAAAATATAACATTTGACTTAGAAAAATATCAATGGTGAGGCATTTTTCAGGTAAGGCCATATTTTATGCTTATTTTTACATCTTTTTTATGTTTTTGTCTGTTTGTTCGTTGAAGATAGAGAGGTAACCATTCACTGAACTGAACCACAGTATTTTTCCTCACAAGTTTGATACATGATACAAAAGATTTCGCTTATTTTTGACAAAACACCTAGAAACGTAGATATTACATGTAATAAGATATTAAGAATATTTCATGTTAATTTTGTTGGAAGTCATATAAAAAATGCTAAAAAGAAATACAATTTTCTCCATTTGTTGCTAACAGAAATACTTTACTGACAATGAGTGCAATACGAAAATGTACAGACAGGACCAGACCTGAAAATTTCTGTGAATTGATCTACACGATATGTACTGTGGTGTGTATCAATATTTCACCAGGATCCCAGGTTAAAAGGGTCCTGGCCCATGCTTGTGATGTTTTTTTGTTGTTTTGTTTTAAGCTTGTTTTTGAAAACAAAACCCTATATATAGTGTGTATATACTATATATAGGGGTTAATTTTTTTCGAAAAAAAAATCACAAGCATGGGCCAGGCACCTGTGCGCCGGATCGGTCATTTTGGATGGTCCTAATGGGGTTTTTGATTATATGATTATATGATTATTCGAGACTATCTGATTACCAAAGCTTTTTTAATGATTATATGATTAGGGAGCAACCATTTG
>JAOXYH010019701.1:0-19091 GCA_028566455.1 Botula fusca | reverse complement strand
CCCATCCCATTTTTCATTTCATCATCATTTCATGTTCATTTTATCATCCATTTCATGTTCATCGCCCGAATATAGCTAAAATATTGCTGCTTGGGCGTAAAACATCAATCAATCAGACTTAAATACTGGGCCTTCATTGATTGATTAACGAGAATTTAACGTCCAGCCAGCTATATTTCGGCTATAGTCAGGACGAGGACAAGTTAATCAATTCAAAACATCTTTAGCAATAAAGGTAGATTAGATAGCCGTAGCAACAAATTTGACATTCGAAATACTAGTATATAGGAGGGATATTTATTCTGCATGAAACGTGGCGTTTCTCCAAGTAGTTTGTTTGAAATGGTTCACGGGCAGGCTTTCTGTATGATGACCTGCCTACCCCGCATCGACAGGGCATTCTCCTATCCACCACCATAGGGACCGCGCCCAGACAGCTCTGGCCGGGCTTTGCTTTCATTACAATAGCGTAAAAGTTCCTAGGGTTTTGTTCACGTACATGTATCAGTCTGTATATTACGGACAGAATGTTCGCACGTCTGTTGTTTCATGAATTCATTTGATTTTTCTCAGTCCAATTAAGAACGCGGTTGCCATATTATATAGTCCCGGTTTATATAATTTTCCCTAGAGCATGTCCATAACAATACAATGTTTATATAAGATGTATAAACAACTAAAACATTTTAGCTAACAATACAAAAAGTTCAATCACAGACCGGTTGACATCTAATCTATCCTTGACTTGATTGCCGCTGTAAATTATGTTTCACATTATTAGATCGCATGTATCAATCTGAATTGACAGTACCGTCCCAAGAGTTCACTATAATTTTTTTTTGTTTTAATAGAGGTTGCCGAATATACTAGTAATTTCTTTTCATTAATCCATGACTGATGTTACCAAGCGAGTCGTTACAATATAGTAAAAGATTTTAATCAGTACGAAAAATGACCAACATTAATACAAGTCTAATACAAGAATAAGTGTGAAAGTATTTCAGTACAGAACATTACTTCCCGAGTCGAACAGAATCGCAAGGAGCGATTCTCTAATAAATTGACTTATTTTCATTCTATTTAAATTCGTACTTTCTTATTTATGTATTTATCTTCCATGCTTCCTAAACTCCTATTTTATCTCATTATGACCCAGTAAACAGATGTTGATTCTTGTGTTTTTTTCAGTTTCTTTTGTTTGCTATACCATATAAGTGGTTATTTTCGCGAGGATTTAATTTTTGCTTTTTTGGCGAGGTTCTTGTATGCGCGAAAATTAAAGACCGCAAAATATAAAAACATGTTCAAAGTGCATTGCATAAAGACCCATTTCGCTAAATTTTCCTCATGCGTAAATAAATACACCCTATTTTTAAACATTTTAGCCAAATTTTGCACCGCAAAAATAACCACTTAATATACGGTATTTTCTCAATATTGTTTTTCAAGGGTTGCTTTGTCTCTGGCTCCTCTCATGAACTTGTTGCTTATTCTATGGCTCATACCCGACTGCATGGATGCCGCTTACAGAAACTTGGAATATTTTTACCTGTTTTAAAACTTAAATGTGAACGTGAGTAATGAATACGGAAAACAATGTGCTTGATTCAAGATATTTTCTAAGTCAAGTAGTAAGCCGTTGCTCTGACAACGGCGTAATCTATTTCTATTCTATTTTAAAATCAATATATAATATAAATAAAATATTAAGTTTCTTTTGTCTTCTGTTCATTCTGTTTTCTGTATAAAATAAATAATAAAATTATAGCCTGTTTGATCATTATCAGCTGGTAAGTGTCACAGGTCTTCGGAACAGTGTCGTCGAGTTCCGTATTAGTCGCCTGTCTAGTTATTGTTGCTGTTTTTGTTATATATTTCGCAGCCACGGGAAACATAATAAAAATTTCAAAAAGAGGGCTGCTGTATCCTGTCCAAACACCTACTGAAAAGTCAGTTGTGATTTGGATTTTCGGTAAGTATTTCCTGTGCCAAAGAGTAAATCGAATTAAATATATGTATACTGAACATACTTCTAAAATGGGTCACACGAGTGTCTAGTATAATTTAAACATGCATAAATTATTGTAGTTTTTTCGACGGAATGTCAGAAAAGATCTAAGTTAAATGTTTCGAATGTTAATTTGAAGATATCGGCAACTGCTTCTACTAACGAAAATGATGACAGCTAATAAAATTTTTCTCGAAAGAGTTTTAGGTGTAAATAAAATGAATTAATGTGGAAAACAGATAAACGACAATGTCTTCTCACTTAACAAGTAAAAAATAAAGCAAATTGAGAGTAATCTAAGGAAGTAGTTACATCCCTGATGGCATGCCCTGGATTGTAAAGAATGCTCTAGTTTAGTTAGTATCACTTAAAACTTCTTGGGGGTCTTATAAATTAGACAAATATCATTTGTGCAATTTAACGCTTCAAAACTCGTTATTTAGGGCATCAGTCTGCAGTACATCCGATCAAGTACAAATAAATGTTTCAATGTCTGAAAAAGCCAGATTGAACGTCGGCAACAGAATACCGAAGCAACAGGTTCAAGCACTAATCCAAAACCTTGGACTCCAGAGAGAAGGCAAAAGCAAATGAAATGACGTTATTCTTAGATAATACAGTTAATCCCTATACACATGCGGTACATAAAGTTTATTATATAAAATTGGCATTTCTTCATTAATACAAGAAACAAAATGATCATGGATTCAAAGAAATAAAAAAGCAACTCGGCAACATCCTTAATATGACGGTGCAGACTTCTAAGGAAGGAGACATCTGTGGAACATGCATTTATCCAATTTGACTATTTTATTACTATTAATATTTTTGTCTTTTTTTTGGGGGGGGGGGGTACTTTATGCCTTTTTGACAGTATGAGATTCAACTGAAATTCATGTATAATTATATACACTTCAATGTATCGACAACGGAATACTGAAGCAACAGGTTCGAGTGGTAATCTAAAACTCTTGAAAGAAAAGACTAAGCAAAAGCGCGGAAACAAACAACAACAATCCAGGACAAGAACTGAAAATCAAAAACATGCAGAAAACAAACTAAGTAGAAACAGACAATACGAGAACCAAAGCACTGGCAATGTGAACTACTACCAAAACCCGGGAGTGACATCAGGTGCTCCGGAAGGGTAGGAATTTCCTGCTCCGTTAACGGCACCCGTCACATTGCAAGTGAGAATATCCGGGGAATTGTCAAGTCCGGTGAGGTTTCTAATCCGGTATGACGAGAAATCTAGCAGAAGATTTCATGTCACATTTGTGAGATAGATGCATCATATCGATCTACCAAATCATGACGGCGACCAAAGAATTTCTGGAGTGACAATAATAGCACAGGCTGAACATAACTCTTCTGACAGCAGTTTTGCTCTGATTAGAAAGTCACTGTACAGATCAAAGACACGACAGCATCGTATCAACTGAAAGGTAGACACCATATGTCGGGGACGTTGATATTTTGCTACTTAGAAAGGGAAAGGTAAAATCACGTTTGTCATAATGTATAACGCAAATAAAAATCACTGTTTTTGGTTTCCCTTTGTCCTACATGTAATAATCTTCAGAAAAAATATTGAGGTCAGTATTTTAAATTTCATTGGATGACATTACAGAAATAGAAACTTGGCTTAGTTATTTTTTTAAATTCCATTTACATATATAATGAAGACAAGCATGGTGAATCAGTCTCAACCATCAAAACGTACCAGAGATGACATGAACAGCTCGGCGGATAATTCTAGAAAAAAACATTTACCCCGACACTACACTTGGTCCATGTTTAGGAATTTCGGTAGACTCCAAGTTGCTTATGTAGCGTTACTTTTTATTGTGTTATTCTGAGTTCAGATGTTCATTGTAATATTTGTCGTTTTCTAAACTGTCTTTCATCTAAATTTTCGGCTTTTGATCATCGCTTTAAAGCTGTTTCCCTGTATCATGCAAAATTATGGTCTGATCTTATGCAGTCCTGTCATATCCTTTTATAGCTGTCATGTTGCAGCGTGTTCTACGACTGAAATTCACTTCATACAAAACAAATTTCTCTACCCTGTTTTTCAGTTCTGCAATTAAATTATCTTATCCTATTTTCCCAGTTTTTTTTTCGGAGGACTCCTTTGAGAGTCTTACCTGAACATACAGAATTTGGTATAATTGTTGTTACAGCCACATACAACAGTGATCTACATGAGGTCGGCGATTCCCTGAAAACTTCACAATTCGTTACTCCAACACCTTACAATCACAATATAACCAATGAAAAATTGCTCAAATCTAATGTTGCACACCATTCAGGTAAAAATCTTATCCATGCAGATCGTAATTGGATCCTTTTTATAGACCCGAAATTAGTCAAATAAGAAAAAAAAAAACGAATTCTTACATTAAAATCAAAGCACCCGCTGTGCTTTTGGACAGGTGGACTTGCTGCACATCTTAGAAATTGCTTATTTGTCTAGTTCTGTTGATCATCTACACTTTTAACTATTTCAAAATCAAAACTGCTACAAGTCATGTATCAATTTATTTTCAAACCAGACATGGGATGAGACAAATAGCAAAACCTCCTGTTCCAGCCTTTGTTCTGCTTTTTAGTAGTCCCCGAGTATACAAAAAGATTTTTGAATTACAGTAGAGTTCGTTTATAACGAAGTCCAGGGGACTCCCGATCTTATTTCGTTATAAGCATCATTCGTTATAAGAGAAAAGAATGTATAATAAAAAATTAGCGCGTGTATCATTCATCCGCAATTTGTTATTCACATCATCAATACCCATTTTATTGTTTGAATATTTTAAAGAAAAGTCTTGACTGACATGAATAACAACATCAAAGGCGGGATTATTGATTTTTCAATTAATGTGTCAAGTCCACTTGAACGTTTTAATATGTGATTGTCCGTGCGCAACGGAAGACAGGTAAACGATTTGTTCGTTCAGCAATTTGTTTCGTTATATCAGGCCAATTTTGAGTAATAAAAACGTTGTTTGGGTTTAAAATTCTCTTCGTTATAAGCCTGATTTCGTTATAAAGAATTCGTAATAGGCCTTCAAAAATACATTGTTTTAATAGCGATGGGACCGGGGATTTATCTTTACTTCGTTATAAGCCTGATTTCGTTACAAGCCTGTTTGTTATAAACGAACTCTACTGTAATATACGCACATTAGCCGATTTTGTCTATTTTCATTTTCGTTGTGGAAAACGTAACAACTACGTCGGCGCGGGGTCACAAAAATGACGTTTCTTTATGACGTTTATACAACGTAAATCAAACGCAAATGTACAACGTTGTGTGCACGTTGTAGAAAAACGTTTTGCTTTTACGTTGTCCTAACGTCGCCTCGACGTAAATTTATTACAAGACCATCATACGACCTTCATACAACGTCTTGGTTACGTCCTGTGTTTCCTGGGGATGTATTTTCGGACAAACATTTCGTGGGAAATCAAGGCTACGACTGGATATTTAGTCGAGAATTCAGTTCTTTATATGATGTACTGATGTACCGGGCCGTAGAACACACGGACAGTTTTTTGACGATATAGTAAGTTCACACAAATGTAATTAAGGGCCATTCTTATATAGAAATCATGCAAACTCGTCCATATGCTAGTTTTCACTTTATAATGGCACATAGTTTGGTTATTAGGTCCTTCTTGATCGCCACTGTGGCAAAAGGATATTTTTTAAAAAATCAAAGATTGTTGACATGTAAGCATCCTTTTGTTACGCAGTTTTTGCTAAAATGTCACTGAATTACTGTTGAAATTCACACTTTTCACCGCAATCTTTCTCCAGAATATCTACATCCTATTTATATGCTCCCTGAACTTTGTTATAGGTATAGTATCAAAGAATGCATCACACTATTAACTAAAAGAACATAACTGTAGTAATAGTTGACCTAATATTGTCAATGAGCCAATTTTTGAAAAGAAAATTATTTAATTTTACCAATTTCTTGCAGCTCCTATCAATCCTATTTTCAATTTTTATTACTTATTTAGTGAGAATTTGTAAAGATATAAATACTTAAGTTCCAATTTTGGCAAATAATGATGTCCTTGACTAAGTGAGAAGTGAGCCGTTCGGTGAAAAAAAAATGCCGTTCCTATAGCTCAAATATTCCCTGTTAATATAATCATACTTTTTGCTTAAATTTTGTTAAATGTTTAGTTTTATATCATTAAATATCTTTTAATAAAATCAAAGAATAAGTGAAAAAAAGAAAAATAAAGTCTCAAATGAAACGGCAAAAATAGCTACTGTGAACTTTTCACATAAAATTTCAATACCATCATTTTTTAAATGAATATATATTTTGAAGACGAAAACATATTATTTACAAATGAAAACAACTTGAAATACACTATATTATTACATTGATAGCGGTGAAATACCGAGAGTTCCCAGTTGAATAAAATCCGATATTTCACGTGTGAAATACCAGTCAAGATTTCACTCAAGGAAGTGACGTTACAATCGATGTCGTTGCTATACATCGGCAACGCGGAAGGACATAAAAACATAATCCTTTTGTTTTCTCTGTTATTATGCAAAAACGATCAATGTAATAAACATTATAACTACTTAATATTGGAATTCGAATACCTCGTTCTACAACTCGTGACCGAACAACACTTGTAAATTACTCGTGATTTTCTGTGTAGTTCGAATTCCAACCGTAGTTATACTATAATTGTTAAACAGAAAGCTATGAATTACCGACTGTGAATAAATACCGGTAAATCACATGTGAAATACACGATTCGATTTCACTACAGGTAGCCGGCCCTTTCCCGCAAATTGCCGGAACTGTCTTTTCTATACTACGATACTATCTGATTCCTTTGAAAAATCGAATAAAAATATATTTATTTACTGATGTATACTATATAATAAAACAAACATACATTTGATTTGTTGAATAGTGATTTTTTTTACTCCACTCGTGCCAGCAACGCTAGGGATTAAACTCGTGGGCGGAACAAGTTTCACACACTCGTTTAACCTCTGCATTGTTCGGCACTCGTGAAGTCAGAAATCGATATTTATCATGGTCGATCAGTTATACTATAATTATCTGTTATACAGGCTTGGACTGGCGTCCAGAACACCTCAGCTTGTGTTGTAAGAGCGGTCGAAAATTGAGACAAAACACATTTTGTACCTATTGCAAAATGCCCTTGAAGCCCCTATTTAGCAACCGGGGAAAATAACTGAATCAATACTTAACAAAATAGTACCACCATTCAAAATATGGCATTTAGTCTGTGAAATTGGGACAAGCACGTTTGCGCACACTTTCGAAAATTTTGCCCCAGGACATGTTACAAAAGCATGTAAATGTATTCTACAAAGCTCACACTAACAAAAGACTCGTTTGCGCACACTTAACAATTTCAATAAAGTTAATGTTAATAATGATCATTGCCCTTTCTCTTGATCTTGAAATAACATTACATAATGGAACTCTAATTACCAAAATATATGACAAAAGAAACGACTTTTCTGTATTGATGTTCCTTTGGTTCCTTCATATGGGATGAATATTTCACAAATTGTAAGGTACATGTATGGTAGAGTTGTTGTCAATGAACGAAATCTTTGTATAACGGAATAACACCTACAACAAAGATATCACTACCACAAACTACTTAAAATATTTGATAAGTTTTTTTTTTGCATTGATAAAAGGAAAAGTTTCAGAAATTCAAAAATTTGGCACATAATAAAAACATTGACCATCAAAACTCACAGTTCCATTTAGGTGATAAAATTTAAAAGTGTTATGATTTGCATATTGTAATTTATTCATTAATTTAGTTCCTCTAGGGAAAATATTGGCACACTTCTGATGTCTCTAATCGCGGTTAAGTTATTACTGGTTCATTTAAATCACAGTATTTGGCATTGCACAACAATGTTTTCTTTTTCACGATCTGCAATTATATGTTATTAAATCTATTTAATAGCAGTCACATTTCGGATTTTGTCGTCTATAAAAGAGAGTGATATATTTGTCGGGTAAATTTTGTCTCTGACCAGTCAGTTTACTTCTGTTTCTGTTCTGTATAGCCCTTGCGTTATTTTACGCTAGAATCTGACATTTTTAAACCAATTTTGAAAGTATGTCTTCTCCATATTTGATTTTTACTGCTGTTGAATACTTAGTGCTGAAAAACTGGTGTAACCCAACCACATTGTATACGTCTGTCCAAAGTCAGGATGTTTTAGGATTGGTTCGTAATCGTATCGCTCTCATTTTTATCTTTTTGTTTCTTGTTGTTTTCAGGTAATTCTGATTTTGAATTGTATTAGCCATTTGTAAGCATTTTTTTTAATTAGGGCCCTTATTGAGGTTACTGTGCCAGGTGAGTTTTCTCACCATTCATTGAAGTTTGCACACTAATCTCTAGTCGTTTAATTTTAATACATTTTTATGATTGGTCTCTTCGACATTTACCCGATATCAATTTTAAATATTGATACTGTTGTATGATAAGTCTTCAGAAATTTACCTAACCGCCCTGATAGCACAGGAGTATGTATTTCTGAATGAACAAATCTGTACAGAAAATTATTTCTAAACTTTGAGATCTTGCGGATCTGACTGTTGTTCCGGGAGCTATACGACGTATACTTGCTCAGAAGAAATCATACCAGTTAAATAACAGAGACCGAACGGCGAAACCAATAAAGTTATAAAATTAAATGCATATATATAGGGTAATGTCAATAAAATATAAGGATGGCTCAATCGGAAAAAAAGAGGATATGCATGGTATTAAGTACAGGAGTACAAATAAAGCGGAAATGTCACAGCTTTCTACCCCACTGATTTTATACACCTAAGGAATAATAATATACACTAGCTGCATTTACCTGCAATCTAACGAAAAGGAACTACACCTAACTAGTGTTGTTATGTGAAACGGGATGTATGATAACAGTATCTTCATCTATTGTGTGTTCCTGTGTTGTATAAGTTCATCTGCCTGTGAGTATACGCAGTCTATCCTATTACCTAGTATGTGAAACTATTAGTATTGTCTATTTTTTAAAACTAAAATAAATCAGATCATGCAAAAGCTCTGTCCGTATGGTTTTGGCTTCCTATTTCGGCCATTTTATTTTGTTCCCGCTTTTACAAATTTTTTATAACAGTTGTGGTCTTCAAAAGTTTTGGTCCCTAGCATCGCTGACGAGTAATTAATTTACGAAATGTGCACATCCGATGCGTCAAAATCGGTATAACTTGTATCACATTTTGTTTTATCAACTAATCATTTCGGTGAGGATATTCATTCCAATTCAAAAGTCAAACAGTAAACATTTTATATACACGTCAGAATTGGAATATCTGTTAAAAGTGGTAGACGAGGGTGAGTACCATTTTCTAAACGTTGTTCAGGGCAGAGTTGTTCAAAATATTTATCCAGAGATACTAGTCTTATGCGCTGGATAAGTGTAGTACTTTCTATATATCTTATCCGCTGGATAAAAAGTTATCCACTGGATAAAATTTAGAACAACTGGGCCCTACTCTCAGATTTTGAAGGTACATACATCACCCCTAGTCCTCCTCACAGTTGACTTACAAAAATGTTATATATACATTAAATCTACTAACAAAAAGAGACATGAGAAAAGAATTACTAATTTCTTAAGACTTATCATACAACAGTATCAATATTAAAAATTGATATCCGTTAAATGTCGAAGAGACCAGTCATAAAAATGTATTAAAATTAAAACCAGTCATAAAAATGTATTATAACCTTTCTAGGTGTATAAAATCAATATAATAATGACATCCTTTTGAACATAACTTTTAAAATAAAATACCTAGGGAATCAAATATCGTTGATTTAGTTCAAGGTAAAACAGAGTTATGAACTTATCATCTATTTTCAAATTTTAAAGTGCTTTTAAATTGTAAATGGTTTCACCGTTTACATATCGACTGTGTAGTTGCTAGGGAATCAAATATCGTTGATTGAGTACAAGGTAAAACAGAGTTATGAAATTATGCTTAAAGTAGTATTAAATTGTAAATGGTTTTACTGTTTACATATCGACTGTGCACGTGTGTTTATCATGCAATTTACTGCAGATTAAAAAATATACAGATGCACCTAATTCAATATAAACTCGAAAAAAGCTGTTATCATTTTTCATTGCAAGACAAACTGTCAAACAGCATCCGTAAGTCATAAAATTGTTTTGAACATTTCGAGGAACAACGATTCCTTATTTCTAGGTAAATTTTTGTTAACCAATACACGTATATCGCTCTGTGTTATTCGTACTACTTTCCATATATAGAATATAACATCATTGCAGGATTAACTTACACGTATTATAGTTATATCTTCTACTTGAATATAAAAATTATTGCTTCCATCACACAGAATAGCGACAATAACATTTCCGATAAATTGAGAACTGTACTGTATTACATGTATGTCTCTTTAGCGTATCACCTAGGTACATTTTGAGAGGCTGGTGGAAGTAGCTGAGTCAGTAGCATATCACTGGTACGTTCGGATGTTTGCTCGTTTTAGCTCACTTGGCCAAAGGCCATGGTGAGATTTTGCAATCGCTGTCTTCCATCGTTAGCTTTTCACATTTTAATAAAGTCCTCCGCAATGACTTGGCAAAAATAAAGTACAAGGAAGCGTAGCATACCAAAATTCCATACCCACAAGTCCATTTGGAATATACAATATCGAGAACCAAATTGGACGTGATCGCATGAACTCCAAAAGGAGTGAGACCGGGTGCGTTTACAGGGTAAGCGTCTCCTGCTATACAACCATCACCCATCATGCAAAAAAACTTATGTCCAATAAATAAGTCACGGCCAGGAATAAGTCAAATCTGGTAGGTCAGATGAGACGACGAAATGCTAGAACTAGCAAAATGTAAACAGATCTACAGCAAGTTGCGATATTGTTCCATTATAATGGTCAACCAACTTGTGATGGTGACCACAGAACTTGCGAAGTGTTGATTTCAATCGTTCCTCCTCATATCCTTGGAGTAGTAGTTTTTAACTTAGTAGTACACTTCTGTTAGAGAAGTCCTCATACAGAGAGGATGATCTAGCATATCATATCAAGTGAGATACATATAAACCATATGCGGTTGCAGAAGGTATGTTACTACTCAGGAATGAAAAAATCACGATAGGAAAAAATGAAATCATCCCGTTTGTCGTAGATTCTAGTTTTCAGTCGTCCATCCTTTTCAATTTCAAGGAACAGATCTAAATGTGAAACCGACCTTATAGATTCTGTAGTATCTTCAATATCCAGTTGACTGCAGCTGGGATATATGAGATGGAAATAGTCACTGAAATACGGGTTATTGAGTGAAAGAACATCATCAATATATCGTAACATTAAATTAAATAATTTAGCGAAGTGTTTCTTCTTTTTATCTTTAAGAAGGTTGTGTATTAATTCAGCTTGATAAGAATGAATCAAATTTGGCAGAATGGTCCTTGGATAGGTCCCTTTCCAACTTATGTCTTTGGTCTGGATTGAATTCCAACATGGCTGCCAGAACAAATATGTACTGGTTGGATAATTTCAAATATTTTCGTGTAAAAACTATAAAGTAGATGGAATTGGCCGAAATGCAAGATGTACGTCATCAGCGGACATAGTTTAACATCGGACCCTATGAACCAAGAAAGCCAATTTGATGAAAAGCGGCATAGATGGTCCTTGAGTGGTACACTTTCAAAGTTGTGTTCGTCGACTCCGACCTCAGTCTAAGTCTGCCGCCATCAGCGGACGCAGTTTAACATAGGACCCTATCGGAAAAAAACGTGAACAAATCCTATTCTCTGAAACCAGTATGCCAATTTTTAGGAAAAGTCGTATGGGTGTACCTTAGGGCTCCACTTTAAAATTGTGTCCCTTTATCCCGACTTTAACCTAAGACCGACATAGCTTAATATTTGACAGTATGGGAAATGGAAAAAGTTCTCCGCAGTATAAAGCTAACCAATTTGAAGGAAAAGAGGCATGGATGATCCTTGATTGATACACTTTTAAAATTGTGTTCGTTTACCCCAACCTCCGTCTGAGATTATGGACATCAGCGAATAAAGTTAAATGTAAGACCCTTTGCGAAAATTTGAAAGGTCTTCTTTTCTGAAACCAGTAGGTTAATATAAAGAAATAGTTGCATTAGGAGATACACTTTCAAACTTATGTTTGTTGACCCGGACCTCCACCTAAGATGGCCACCATCAGCCGAACACAGTTTAACATAGCACACTATAGAAAAATGTGAAAAAGTCTCCTTGAAAAGCAACTACTGATTTGGCATGAATGGTCCTAGGACTATTAAATATATTTGCCATCAAGCAACATAGTTTAACATATAACCCAAGAAAACAATTGTGAAAAAAATAATTAAATCTGAATTGCAATTTATGGGAAAGTGGCATGAATTGTTCTTGAGAAGTACACTTTCAAAATTATTTTCGTTGACCCAGAACTCCATCTAAGATAGCCATCATCCAAGGACCTAATTCATCATTGGATTCAATGGAAAATGTGAAAAAAATCCCTGGAAACCAGCATGCGAATTTTAATGAAAAGTAGCCTGAATGTTCCTTAGGTGGTATACTTTGAAATATATGTCCATTAACCCTTTTTTCATCTAAATGGTCGCCATCAGCTGGGTACAGCTTTACAAAGTGCTCCAAAGTAAAAATATAAAAAAATATATACTCTGAAACCAGTAAGCCATTTTTATAGGAAAAGTGAACTGAATTGTTCTTAGGTGGTCAGCTTTTAAACGTGTGCATTCACCGCAACCCCCATTTAAGATGGCTGCCATTACTAAACATACTTTAACATAGGACTCCATGGGAAAACTTGAAAAATAATCTTCACCCCAGAAACTAGCAAGTTAATTTAAAGAAAAATGACAGGAATTGTCCTTGGATGTTCCACTTTCAAAATTGTATCAATTGACCCTGACCTCTTTCTGACATTGCCACTATCAGCAGGTATAGCTTAATATAGGGTCCTTTGGCCAAACTCTAAAACAATCTCCACCTAAAACTAGCAAACCAGTTAAAAGCAAAAAATAGTATTAATGTTGAACTTCCTTGAGTGATACACTTTCAACATTGTGTCCGTTGACCTCTACCTCCATCTAAGATGCTTGCTATCAATAGACATAAACTTTTTTCTCAGATTGTTTTATATGTTTTGATTTAAAAGGTTTTATTTGTGACCGGACTTCGATATGAAGTGCAGAAAAAGATTGTTAGCTATTTCCAAACATTAGAGGTTTTTGTTGACCTTTTTAAGTGTTTTGATTTTCAGATTAAAAAAACACAATATCAACATGCAAATTTTTTTTTCTTCTCAGTGAATATTTGCAAGATGGGCATATGTGAGTGATACAGGCTTCAGGGAGCCTCTAGCTGTACAAATACAGACAGTTATATTACCAAAGATAAGCAGGACCCTCCTCTTGTCATTAAATATGGCTACCAAGATGAATCATTGCAATGAGAATCTGTCCTTCTTTTACCGGGCAATTGAATATAAATGATATATGTTTAAAACTGTTGCACTAAATACAGTACAAACCCATAGTCAAACCACACTTTAATGGATACTTGTAGATAGCAAATCACTGCCTATATAGGGCACATTCCCAAATTCTCTAGAATGACATAACAATTGAAACTTGACCTCTATATAAAGTACACCTACTCATAAAATAATTAATAAAGTATTTCTGTGTCTGATCTTTAAAGACAGGTTTCAATGATCATTCGGTGAAGAATTGTACAACAATCATCTGTTCATTATGAAACTTTATTATTTATGTCTAGACAAAATAAAATATAATGTTTCGGTGTACCCTATTGGTCTTTTTTGACTACCAAAGCTCATAGCACATACTTTACAATTAAACCTAAATATAACCATAATCGCAAAATCTGCCCTTCTTACCGAGATACAACGTGACAGGATTCTTAACCTGAGTAAATACTTTATTCCAGTGGATTCTCGTGATCGAGAGTTTCACCGAAACAAAGCTAAATGGAAAGGAATGGCTTAGAAAAATCAATTTTGCTCCCTCACGGACCATCGCTTCCTCCGTCATTGGCAGTTTTCAGTGCTGAACTGCCGTAGATCGGCTCTTCACGAATAAAATTCTCGATAAACTAAATCCTAACCGTGATGTCCATACATACATATCGTATAAGCACACATTGTTAACTGTGGTGTTTTGTTATTGTATGAGAGCGGTCTGTTCGATTTTAGAGATAAACAAGAGCAAACTCAACTCTGGACCTGCGTCGCTCGAGCTAATTCGATTCGATGAAAATGTAGGAGTTGAGGAATTGCAGCATGATAGTATTGTGCTTTTTGATGAAACTGTAGGTGCTTAGAAGATGTAGCATGATAATGTAGTATTAGATGATAGATCAGATGGGAAACCTTCTTCAAATATTAAGAAGGAATAAAATGTGAATCAGGCATCGCTAATGCTAAAATTATATCAAATATGGACAAAAGATGTTTTATTTTTAAACTTTAAACGATCAAAGTCCGATAAATCCGTAACTACAGATACAGGCATCACTAATCCCTACATTATATCAAAATTTTGGATAAATCGGACGAGGCTTTTTGAGTTAGTGTATGACATGTAAATAATATGCCAATTTTGCGCGATCAAAGTCCCACAATTCCGTAACAACAGAGAAGAAATTCGGGGAAAAAACAAAAGGGAAGCAGGTATCACCAATCCCTACATCTTACCAATATTTTAGATAAATTGGATGGGGCGTTACTGCGTTTGTGTACAACATGTGAAAAATATGCCAACTTTGCACAATCAAAGTCCCATAACTCTGTAATGACAGATAAAAAATTCAGAAAAAATAAAAGGGAACCAGGCATAAGCAATTCCTACATTATATCAAACTTTGGGATAAATCGGACGGGGTGCTTTTGAATTAGTGAACGACATGTAAAATATAAGCAAATTTCGCGCAATCAAAGTCCCATAACTCCATTACGACAGATCTAAAATTCAGAAAAAACGAAAGGGAACCAGATATCACCATAAGTCCGTAACGATACAAGATTTGGGATAAATCGGATTATGCGTTTTTGAGTGAGTGTAGGACGTGTTTCGGACGGACGGACGGACGGACGGAGTCAACCGACTACTAACCTGCTTCCGCCGTTGGCGACGCAGGTAAAAATAAAATCCATTGACCCATTTCGATCACAGTTGATTTTCAGTTCTTCATACTTATTAAATAATGATTGTTATGATATATAATCATGTTTTGTTAATTAATGTGTATATCCATGTTTCTGGAGAAGTCGGTACTACAATGTAATTTGAAAAACTTATGTCTAATCCATTTGTTTTGAACAATAGTATATTCTAAAACTAAAGTAAACGAGGAATGTCTTTTTTTGTCAGTCAGTACAGTATATCGAAGTAATTTCCATCTAAAAAATTACCATGACGACCACAAAAAATGTGAGGTTAAAACTAAAAAAACCGACAAACTGATAATTCTGAATGTGGGCGTTATCAGGCGACGTGTTATTCGTTTCCTGAGAGGAAAAGGAAGGCGACGTTAGACCTCCTCGAAGAGCAATTAATTGGCGAGTTAAACGGGATAAATTTCATTAAAACATCCGTTTAAAGAGCAATGACATAAATGGGTTTTAAGTTCCAGACAATGCCCGAAGACCGAAAGAAAGTGTTCGAGACAATGGATGTTATTGCGTCTCGATTACTTCTTAAGGACTATTCGCGAATACAAACATCAACGTTTTTTTTTTTTTTTTTTTTTTTTTTTTGAAGTAGTTACTTGTTCGGGACACGGATGAATGTAAATGAGGCAGCTTCAAAAAAATGGATCAGCCCTGAAAGGAAATGTAATAATCCTTCTCCAAGTTGAAAGGGTAGGCGCCTTATCATCCCACATGTAGGGTTAGCTGAATTAGGGTTTATTGAACGGATGATATCATTATAAGTCACTAACAAATCTAAAAGTCCAGGTCGACTCATAGAAAATTGCGAAATGATAAGGTGGTTGAAGAAATGAAGCATTAATATGGATCAAAATATGTTGAAATGTGAATTATATGAAATAGTAAAAACACATGTAATTTTTAACAAAAGCCAGAATATATAATGAAATATTTAAGATACCAAACCCTTATCTAAGCTTGCATACTAATAGGCAACAAATCTGATCGCGAATGAACAAAACGAACACGATAAACAGTGCCTAAAACTGCGAGCATAGCTCAATAAAATATACTCCCGTTCCCGTTACTCCCCTCCCCCCCCCCCTTACACACACGTCTTCCTAGATGGCAAAGTCCGTGTTCGAGGCAAAAATATAACAGTTAAGAATAAAACAAAAAAGTATTGTACATTTCTGTATTTCAAGAAAGAAAATAAACAGGACAATAGAAGCTTTGTTAAGTTTCATTGTTATCCATCAAGCTCCACAGAGCTAATTATACTTATATGCCAATTTTAGACAGCAACCATATTCCTTCATGAACATTTGCAGGTAGCTTAGTACAACTGCGTAAAGTTTCATTAAAATCCAATGATTGGTTTATGAGTAGTTGCGCTTACAAGCCCATCCCTCCATACAGAACGTGTTGAGAGTATCAAGTGAATTAACACTCCTTCAAAATTTTGGACAGCAACCATATTCCTTCTGGCACATCTGCAGATAGTGTTCTATCATTGTGTAAAGTTTGATAAATATCCATCAAAACGTTTAGGAGGGGTTTTTCTTACAAGGTACATGGACGGACAGACGAACGGATGGTCGGACAGGGTGATTCCTATATACATTGGCTTGATTTGTTTTTGTTGATATTTTATCCTGACTGAATGCAATTAAAAGCCCATATTCATATTATAAATTTTGGGCGTCGATAAAATATTTCGATTCTTATATGGTTGATTTCCAGAAACAAACGAAATCGGAGTGAACGTGGCCTAAGAGCGGACGACATATTATCAGTTACATGGCATATCTGTGGACAAATCTTGATGTGATGCCGTCTATCCATTTTTATTGCAGGTCATCTTTTAACATCCGCGTTATGGCTGTTTTTTCACAGCACCCAGTTTTAATAAACATTGCAACTATATTCTCAACATTTTGAAGTACGAGCTGGATTGAAGTTTGTTTACTGAATGAAACATGTTTATATGCAGTTTAAGTAATCATTTGTCTAAACTTGTAGGACAGTTTTATTTTAGGAGGAATTCTAAGGAATACGTCGACCTTGGCCAGCAATATAATAAAATGTTTTAAATGAGCTTAAATCTAGATCACAGTGCTTTCTTTGGATATTTGTTCAATTTTTTAATCTTTGACACACATTTTTTGGGTCATTTACAGCTTGTAGTAGATTGTGATCTTTAGTTCATAACTTAATACCAAACAACAACTCCAGATCTTACTGACTTCTGATTTTGCTTTTTGTGATGCAATATCGACAACAAAATACCGAAGCAATAGGTTCAAGTAGAAATCCCAAACCTGTGAATCCAAAGACAAGGCAAAAGCGCGGAAACGAACAACTAGAACCAGGACACAACAAAAAAGAACTGAAAATCCAAAACATGTAGCAAACAAACAAAATAGAAACAGACGACACGAGAACCAAAGCACTAGCAAATGAGATCTCCCACCAAAACCAGGGAGTGATATTAAATATTTTTGCTTCAGTCTTCACATGTCATAACTCATAGTCGGCAACTAATATCAGAAATGTATATTATCCAGTACATTTCAGGTACTCTTCAGGAACGTGGTATATTAAAATGGAGAGAGAGTTTATATGACAACACCATGGGAACAACAAAACATATTATGTACGAGTTCCCATTTGTAACAAAGTATATTCATAAAATCAAGTGCTGTTCATATTTTCCGTTGTCACCAACGTTTGATAAGGAATCGAACTGTTCATGTTGTTCTAAAGGCAAAGGTCGATATGTAGTAAATATAAATGATGAAGATTAGGATTTTGTGGAACTACAAGATGGAGATTGGTATATTTTGACAACAAAAAATGAAGATAAGTGCAGAAGTACTTTTGATTAACTATAAAATGTGAACGGATGCTATTGGTAGTATTTGAACAAAATAGCAGCTGGAAAAGTGGTGCCCTAACTGACAAGGATCGTCCTACAATGGTATCCGGCAATCAGAGTTATTGTTTTGTCACTGAAACAGGAGAAAATATCACAAACAAGAATATTAATTTATTACGTAAATTTCCAACAAAACCTTAGCTAGCTGCAATATATCGTTACGATGTGAGGCTGTTTAAAGACTGCTTTAGCGCATTATCTTACAAGGACAAATACTACAAACTGTGAGATTTTTTGTAGAATTGTTGATCCACGAAACGCACCAGTCTACCATTTCAGACTTGTCTCATTAATCTACCATATTTGTATCTCTGTCAAAAAACTCCGCCAAAACAAGCAGTCTCTAATATGTAGTGCACAAAATGTTCCTTTTCTACAAAATGATCACATAATTATTCCACAACGCCTAACGTTACTCTGTATATTTATAAAGGATTTGTTGCTATGCTATTAATGTATTAAAAAATTTTGTGGCATTTGGCATCATTAAATCATTCAATTCAAAAAGTAAAATAGTTTTTCTTTTTTCTTTTTTTTTCACCACATGTCATAAAAAGTTTTATGATACACTATACCGTATATCGGGTATCGTGTCGGCTTTTGTTCACGATTTGGTGTAAAATAGGTAGGTAAAATATACGCTGGGTTTATAATTCGCGCTTTTCCATCATATTCTATACAGTTTAAACGGTCAGTGAAATTTTCGAGGGCCCAAATTTTGCGCTAAACACGGAACCGAGACCTTCTGCTTGAAAAGGGTAAGCATCTCCTACTATACTATGTTCCCATTTGTGCAATCGTAATTTTGAATAGGTACATGTAGATCGACGACACATAATCATTATTATTTACACAATA
>JAOXYH010019593.1:0-11856 GCA_028566455.1 Botula fusca | reverse complement strand
GAGACCATTTAAAGAATCAGGCGCAACAAAACTGGGAAAAACAAATTATTTGGAGAAATAAAAAAGGATCAAAAGTACAGGATGACCTTTCATGGATGAAACAAACTATTCAACAAGAAATAAATGACTGTCGAAATATTTTATATCTGGCTTGGTACTTGTAACTTAACAACAAAAAATCGGGACGGCACCATTTCATTAAATTCATCAGATAACTCCTCTGCACATTTTTTATTTGACCAATTCTGAGAATTCGTTCAACTGCTCAACAACTATCCAAACTCTAAATTGACTTTTCTCGAAATTCCGGTCTACTCAATTTTCAAGTGGAATAAACCGAAAACGGACACTGAAACTAACAGGTGTAAAGTACAAGACGAAAAACTTCAGCAACACATATACTTTCTGATTGGTGAAATTCGTCGTATTAACCAGGAACTCAACACCAGATCTCCAGACTTCTCTTTACATTTAAGAGCCAGATCAAAACACAGAACCCGATCTCATACTGACTTCGAATAGTATTATAATTTTAACTTATATAGGGACGGCATTCACCCGAAACAAAATCTTACCAAGGTGTGGTTGCGTGAAATTTCTGAACGGGTTAAACAGCCGTGTTGGTCACAAACATTTTATAGTTCTATCTGAACAGTCTGCATGGGGGGTGTTTCAACATGCTTGTGATATTCTTATTTGAAATCAGCAAATATTTTTGTAATGTTACTAAGGATAAATCTACTGACAGACGAGACAACACAGTCTAGCTTACATAGAAGGTTAGAGAAACAAAGAGTGAAGGCTATAGCATCAGTTTATACTTTAGCACCTCAAGCATACTTGTCAATGGAAGAACAGCCCATGGTTTCATCACTAGAGATCTTTAAAATATACATACTATTATTGCCAATACTACAGTCAAGGAAATGGATGTAAACTCTCAGTTTTTGTAACAATAACAGAGCCCGCGCCACAACCAATCAGTCAAAGAAGAAAGTCCTCTCTAACTATTGTTCTTGAGCCATCTATGAATGACTATGGTTCGTACTTGATTTAGGATTAAGTCTGACTGAAACAGCTGATAATCAGATATTACAGATTTACACGCTAATATGTTAGCTCAGATAATTAATAATTAATTACAAGTTGTAATCCTAATTGGATTTTTCTTAAACTACATAAGAAAATTATATGATATAGATTATTAGATAATACTTTTTATCACTTGTATATTTCACGAATATTGATGCCCCGATCATCAGCCGCCCTGAGAAGGTTTCAGATATAATAGATTACAATCATATAGATGCATGTTTTCAAGGACAATAGTTACAGGTGATTTTGACTTTCTTCGGTAACTGATTGATTGTGGCGCTGGCTCTGTTATCGTTACAACAAATGAATACTTCGCTTGCGAATAAACTAAGAGCTGCTCTACAAAGTCTTAACAAGAATGATTCCAGCTTCAAATTAATACTGCAGATATAAACGTCACTGAATCCAAAAATAAATCTCGAAAGACATTTAATATTATGTAGGTAAGACAACTTGTAGAACTAGAGCTGTAGAATGTGTCGCAGGCCATTGGATTCATTATAAATGCGAAAAGCTGTTTGACAGTCAAAAACAACAAATTCAGCAAGAAGACTCCGACATATATCGTTGTACACAATGAAGAGGAAGTACTACACTGATAAAACTTTCCATCTCATCAACAGATGATGTAAACTCCCAACAAGAAGTTACAAAAGACGAAACAAACCATACCGCAATAGTATCTGCAAAACCAACAATAGCACAGTCAATACTAACAGAGGAAACACCAGTTGAAGTATGTTCAGCATGTAACAATGTATCAGATAAAATGAAAAACACTTGTAACATTTGCAATTTTCCTTTTCATGAAAAATGTATGAATACAGATACTGAACAGTGTTTTTCTTGTACAGGAGCAGCGGAGTTGGGTTCGTCAAAGTGTGTCAACAACAAAGCAAATATGACGAAGCCAAAGACTTCTACCGATGTTTATAAATCGTCAGAAGATACGGAGAATAAAATTGCATTCAAACGAAGTGAACTACGACGACTTGAGAGTAAACTACGCAAAAAGGAAGAGCAGTTAAAGTTGAAAGAAGAGATGCTCAACAACGATGCAAAAACAGACAGTACAAATGATACACAGGTTACATTAGGCTAAATGTAGGTACGTGATGTCAAAACATTACAAAATGTAGACTTAGACGCAAAATGTGAATGACGAACCATCTCATAATATAGATCCTGTAGACAAAAGTAACTATACATCTGACGAAAGTGTTACTGGAATAAGACAGAAAATCACAAAGTGTATTATTAGCAAAGTAGATCAGGAATTAAATAAGCTATAATATAGTGAGGAAAACCAGGGCCAAAATGAATGAGCTACAGCACGTGACACGAACTTCTATACTACGCCATCCAGACAATAAACTATTGAACAACAACATTATATACCGCCACAGTATTACTCAACATATAATCATCCATTTGACCAATATTCGCAACACTACTCCTATCCGTCCTATAATACCTACACTATTACCAACAACAGTATTGACCAACATAAACAGGATACTGAATTATGGAAGACAGAGGATCGTATGTCACAATGTGAACGATCCGGTATGAAAAATAATGCCAACTCAATTAACCTTTTCAAATGGTATTGGAATCCAGCCACACAACCCAACGTGTGATACAAATACTGCACGATCGCTAGTTTGACAACCTGTTTTCTACTATAATTCCAATGACCGTAGTTCCTCGGATCATTTTTTGTACCGAACCAACCTCAGGAACTGGATTTATCAGATGAGAAGAACACTGCAATGTAAATACTGCACAGAATATTAATAGTGCGTCGTTACGAATTTTAACTTTTAACTGTAAATACATTTTAACTTGTGGACCATTTCTCTCTGAGGCAGTGAATTTCGCAGATGCCTATTACAGGAGCACTGGCTGTATGACTGTCAGTTAAAGTTATTTAATGAAATATATTGACGGTGGGTTGGAATTGGCAAGGCAGTAGATAACAATGATCCCTTGCCACCAATAAAATTATCTAGAGGATAAGGAGGGTAGGAGTTATGTGGAAAAAAGAGCTAGATCCCCTGATTACTGTAATTCCAAATGGCAACGAAAGAAACGTCCTTATAGTGTCCGTCTATATGTCATGCAAGGGAACTCCGGATAATCTGTGGGCGCTACACCATACAGTAGATATGCTAAATGAAATAGTTCAGACTTTCCATCCGACCCACAAGATAGTTATTGGTGGAAACCATAATGAAGAATTATACAATAACTTAAATAGAAGAAGGAAACAGTATATTTTAGATTTTATGGGGACAAATGAACTTGCCACAAAGAATGTTGGACGAACGTTTATACATTCAAACGGTACAGATTCATAATCCATTGACTAAATCATGATAAGGAAGCTCGATTGCTAGGATATGGAAACCATAAAAAGGTTGGGAAGGGTAGCTGGAAATGTTTCCGATCTCTAACCTGTACTAATTTCAATACTGTTTGAATATTCAATAGGTGGTACAAAACCTAATAGTAGAACTAAGAACACTGCTAATCGGAAAGTAAAATGGAACTCTGTTCACATCGAGTTGTGCCAAAAAATGCTAGAAGGAGGTTTAGAAAAGATAGAGACAAAATTTCAAGAATCTGGCAACATAGAAAGTGCCTGCACTCATCTGCATAAATTGGTAAAATCCACCTGGACTGCTGCTCCAAAAATGGTTCAACGACTGTCAGACCCTGAAAATGATCTCTTAATTCGTAAGAAACAAACAATTTACATATTAAGAAAGGAATGCCGAGTTGAAGTCGCCGTAAGATGGCGAGAGGAGAGAGAAGAAAATACAGGTGGAAGAACAATTGACAGTTCTTTGTTTTACAAACAGATGATTAAACGACCTGGCAAATTAGGGCGGATAATAGATGGGCTGCATGTAAATCAGAATATAAATAAAAATCAAGATAATACATTGTATAATGGAAGGATGGAGAAGAAAACATTTTCAGGTATCGCACAGAAGTCCGTATCTGATGAATTCGATAGCGAGTTTGATAGCACCGTCGATGACGAGTATAAGATTATTTTATAACCCTATTACAGAGAACTCGAGCATGAGATGATTACACCTGGAATTGAAGATGCAATGAAGAAACTGAATAGAAACAAGGCAGCTGATATTTATGAGGTAAAATATCATACATGGTAACGAAAAACTAGCTCGCATTTTATGTACACTTCTGAATGCTACTATTGAAGTCTGTCATATCCCAGACCAGCTGAAGGTCGGAACATTGGCTCCTTAATTCGAAAATAAAGAAAGTCTAAATGATGTAAAAATATAGAGGATTCACTATAACTCCAGTGTTGTCAAATAAAATTGAAACTGTACTGATGCTTCGGGTAAATCCTGGACAATCAAAACCCGCTGCAGAGAGACTTTACAGCAAACTTTGCTACTTTAATTAGTGTGCTTATTCTCAAGGAACTGGATCGAGAAAACAGGGATCTCAAACAACAAACTATTTTTGGAATGTTAGATGATAAATCTCCTTTTTATGTAGTACCACATTCAAACATTATACAAAACTTATATCACATGGGGATCTCTAAACAATCCGTACTGATGATTATTTCTCTATACTCCAACGCTGCATCAAAGATCTAGTGGAGTGTACAATTATCCGATAGTTTCCAAATAGAACAAGGTATCCGGCAAGCCGATTATGGAACATACTGTCCGATTCTGGGCTTCGCCGAACTATTGGCACTAGCATAAAGCGTCATAGAAAGTTCTTGCCAGTTTTGCCTTTTAGTACCTAGTTCATCCGGCCCCTTTTCATCGTTTACTTCGTCGATGTCCTTCATACCATCTTTCAACTGTAGATTGACCCACAGTTTTGTAACGGCATCCGTGCTGTTCTTTGGACTGCCCAGGTCGGTGATGCGAGATCGAGGTCTTCAAACATCCGGCACAGCAGCACGCAATACCGCGTATGGGATCCGAATTTTTCCGTTTATTTCAGGCGAGAAAACCCATTCCTCAAACGACCATACGCAAGATAGTAGATTCAACACATACAAGGAAAGCTTGCCAATAACCACTGACCACCGCTACTGCAGTTCATTCGCATTGTACCAAATATGCGACCGCAAAAGGTCAACTATCTCGAGAAGGTGTGGTAGCCCATAATGGTCGCAGTAAACCTTTGTCGAACGATTCTTATACCAACACGTAGAGTCTCTTCTGGGTCCTGACTGACTGTCATGGTTCAAGATACCGTATGCAACGCACCACAGATCAGGAAGTAAGGCATCGCACATAAACAGGTCTCCGAAGCAGTGTATCAGCAGATCTCTGGCAGCTTCCACGAGCTCCATGTTTGACAGAGCTTTGTTTTGCAAAATATGATGTGCTCATGTGAGCTACCCATTTATTCAGCTACGTTAGTGACTGTGCGCGAGGGCGCTGACCTTATCTTTCAGGGTGCGTCGCTTCTCGTCATTTTATTGCACTTCAATGTGATCATCTGCTGTGATTTGTCCGCGACGATATTGATCGCCCGGTTAGCTTCTTTTCCTGTGTCTTTGTAGTCCACGAAGGATAGCCCAACTCTATCACATTCATTTCACACCTTTAGTACTCTTGTATTCCTGTCGATCTACCTTGAAGGCATAATTTTCGATAGGAATATCGCATATTCAGTCATTGGTTTTTCGGTGCACTCATCCTTTAACATTCCAATCACCTTCTTGTTGACCCCGGCCTGCATTCCGGAAGCGATGCCGTATAGTTATTAGTATCGCACCACTGCTGCACCCATTTATCCATATTCTCACTCATATCAGCCGTCTGGATGTCGTAGATCAAACAGCCTGTGTCTTTGTAGCAGATGCTGGCCCGCCCGCCGTACATCGGTTTGATGTAGACGTACACATAGTCCGCCATCAAAGGTCTTCGACGGATCCAAGATTGATTGGTTTTGTCAAACATCAGCTTGGTTCAATGCAAGTAACCGTGGCCAGGTTCTCGTTGAAGACCGTTCGTCGCTTGAAATTGGATTTCGAAACCAGCTGACCTTCTGGATGACTAGCTGCACACCCACACCTGATTTTTCCATAGTCTTCTAAAATACTGAGTTTTTCATGAGTTTGTTGTAGTCTTTTTCGAAGTTGGTTGAGGCTACAGCAAGGAGCGTCGTGTTCTTTTCCTCCCTCAACCATGGACTCTGGCTGAACCTGGTGGCTTTGTGGATTTTCTTCATCCTTAACCCCTGGGAGAAATACCTCTTCATATTTACATAGTGAACCACATACATTCCCTTGACCTGGAGACAGACCATCAGGTTCTTAGCGAGGTTGATTTCCATGGATTCCGATGCAAAGGGAAAATAATCATGATAGTTGAAGAGCTCCAGTGGATCAAGTCCGTTTCCAATATGTACCCCTATCCATTTTCCTGACTAAGTGAACAGAGGTCTGAGATTTCTGCTGGGTAGATCCACTTGAAGCAACTGGTTGGCAGGTACTTGCTCATCGCCAACATAAACAGGTTGTTGACATCCAGATACATGAGGTTGTTGGTCTGCTTGCTTTGATCATATCCATCCACATAGGAGTTGTTCACTTCGCATACCTTTGTGAAGCTATTTTCATGCTGTTGCAAATCATCTTTTCGATCATCAGCAGCATGTATGGGTTGGAAATTAGTTCCAGGTTGAAAACGCTGGGTCTCTCATCCTGTCCTCGCCTATGCCTGGTTGCAGATAAACAACTGTGTTACGGCTTCGAAAGCCCTCTTGTCCTTGCCCGTCATCACCATAAACTTCTGAAAATCATTCTGCTGGTAGAGATCTCAGGTATCTTACGCCAATCTGTGCACAAAGATCTTGGCCACATTTCCCCCTTTTCCATAGTGTAAATAGCCAAATCTACGGCGCCTTTGCGAACGTCCAGTGCTCGAAGCACTTGATGGAGTGCAGTACCAGGACGGCGTGTGCTTCTGCTGCTGGATGGTGATTTCTGATTAATTTGGCCGGCAGGTGTCAATCTTTTCTACAAAAGCATTCAAAATTGGTATAGACGACGAATTGTACATCCATTGACATTTCTTAGTTCTCAAGGAAAACCCTCCGGCATCTCAATCTTCACCGCCTTCTGCTGGCTGCAAATCTGAAGGTGCCAGTCCAAGATATGTTGCCGGGTAAAGGAATTTAAGCACCTTTAACAGCAAGAAAAACTCATTACTATCTAACGGTAGTTGTGACCTCAACAGAGGCGACACGCTCTTAAATATCGGCAATAGAATACCGATGCAACAGTGGTAATCCAAAACTCGTGAACTCAGAGACAAGGCAAAAGCATACAACAACAAATCAGTACAAAAACAAAAAAAAAAATACTGAAAATCATAAACATTAAACATGCAGCAAACAAACTAAGTAGAAACAGACGACACGAGAACCAAAGCAATAGCAATGTGAACTCCCAGCAAAACCCGGGAGTGACATTAGGTGCTCCGGAAGGGTAAGCATGTCCTGCCCCTTTAACGATACCCGTCACATTGCAAGTGAGAATATCGGGTGAAGTGTCTGGTCCGGTGAGGTTTCAAATCCGGTATGACGAGAAATCTAACAGCGGATATCATGTCGCATTTGTGAGATAGATACACCATATCGATCTACCAACTCATGATGGCGACCATAGAATTTCTGGAGTGACAATAATAACACAGGCTGAACATAACCCTGTCTAAGTAGTTTTTGTGACAGCCCAACAGATGTAATCACATCCAAATTTTTCAAAAGTTCATTTAAAAAGGTACCTCAATTTCTGTCAAATAAGATTATGAGGTGAAATAGAGCTGGTGATGCCCTCTATTCGGATAATCGACTAGCAGTGGCATCGTCTTGGCAATAGTGAAACCAACATAACGATACATTATATAAACATTCTGATGCATTGGAAGTGAACATGCGAATATTTATTATTCGACAATGATGCTATGACCCAACTCTTTTTAAATCCATAATTGTTTCCAATATGTTTGAAACACCAAAATATAAAATCTAAACCATCTATGGACAGGATAGAGCTTTGTATAATGAATAAAACTCCCTGTAGTTTCATTTTAATTTAAGGAGTTTCAACATTTTAATTTTAAAGTATGATTTTGAGGTAATACCGAAGTACTATCAACTGAGCTTGTAATACCCGCGTTGATTTACAGTCCACCCACAGTATATCGACATAGTAGTACTTAAACAATGTGATGAATGTAACAATGCGGCCACAACTTTTGAAGTCCATAACTGTTACCAAAAATTAGTAAAGCAAGCATATGACAAAATGGCCTGAATAGAAATTCGAAGCCATCTACCTGCAGGACTTCGCACGAGAGAGAAAATCCGTAGTTTTATGAAATGTTAAGGCCCTTAAACAGGGTAATTTAAAGTATCATTCCGGGTGGTGCCACAAGGTACTACCAATTGACATGGTGATACCCTCGGGGACTTACAGTCCATCAGCAGTGGTAACGACTCCGTAGAAGTAAAAACAATATAACGATTTTATGAATCCAATATGCACATTTCGACAATTTATTACTTGTCAGTGCTGCTATGGGCCGAAACTTCGGAAATCTATAACTGTTGCCAAGCATTTTTAAAGTAGGCAAAACAAAAAGAAAGCCAAAAGTGTAAAGGTCAATTTTTTTTACTTTATCCGACACCAGTAATATGTATTCATGTTATGAGGTCTCCAAAACTCAGCTGAGAGTTTTATGTTGATCTTTGTTTTCCACATTTAGATGGAACTTGATTGTTTTCTCTTCGCCAGGACTAATTGTACTAAATTTCAGATTTCAAATCGTCTCAAAAATTGTTTAAGTTTGAGTTTGTAAATATTGACATATGTTACTTAAGTCGGGATTCATCAGCACTTTAATGCTGATAATGTGTTGCTTCTTGACCTTGAAATTTCATTTTGTCCAGGAATCATGAATATCCTTCTTGTCATTCATTTCCGATCTTGTAAGACTATACGCTAACTTTAGTGTATATTGTCAGCGTACTCATTGATTTTCTTTGAATATATCTATATACATGTATTTAAAAGCTTAAAAGAGGTTTGCATACTGTATGGATCTAACAGGACGTTGTGTATAATTAAAATGGTGATTTTTTCATCCATGGTGATTTTCAATTTTACCGAATATGTCTATTTACTACATGCGGTGCCAGTTCCTTTACATTTCTATTTTTTATTTTCTTTTTAGCACTTTTATACACGAAGGACATGATGAGCTTTTGTCTTTAGATAATGTCCATCTATCCATCTGTCCGTTGTCTGATTTTTCCCCAAAACCTTTCTTTGAAACAATTGGGCCAATATGAATAAAAGCTGGCATGAATCAGCCTTAAGTTGTGTACTTCAAACTTGTATCGACAACACTAAAAACTTTCACTCGCTTGAAGCTTCGTGAATTTTAATGGTCTCTCAATCCGTATTTTAGCCAAAAACCATTATAAAAAACCATCATGATATATAAGAGTCTGATGAAAAATTTCGAAAATAAGAGTATGTCAAAGTTGCAACGTAGAAGTATCGAATCTACGATTACGACATAACTGTCAATATTACGATATAACATAACGAAATTACGACTATTCATCGCAAAATTACCACAAAGCCATGACTAAATTTTCCCTTGGTGTATAGTATTTTGTTATTACTTTTATTTACGATAAGGCATCTGGAAATTGCTTTGTCGTAATTTTGATATACTATCTCTTAAAATTTCCACATCACTGCTATGTCATATTTGCAACATACTATCTTGCAATTTCTACAGTGCTATATCGTTATGTGTACATGACATTTCGTTATTTCTACATCCATATATCATAATTTAGAAATTTGTACCTGGGACATTAGTCCCAGGCAGCATTTGTGATCACTTTACTGAGGTCTAATGGGCGTCACTTGATGTAAACATCCGGTTTGCTGTTATGTTTGGTCTATAAAATATATATCTATTCAGTTTATGCATGCATAATCATTATTTCAAATATAATCTTTGTAAATTCTAAATTCCAAAAGGCATGGTTCGTACATATGTAGCAACCGTAACTACTCTGCAATTTCCGCACGCACCACCTTGCTCATTAACGAGCTATAATGTCACTCGTCACAACTCGGCGGATTCCGTTACTGCGTCTAGCGGATTCACCCGAGTTTGGCCTATTAGTTCTAATGTAATCGGTAACCAGCTCTTTCAATCCCCTAACAAACATTTTCATAAAATATTCTCAGCTAAAATTATTTCATTTTTCAAAAAAGGGCGATGTTTCCGTGATATTTGGTCAGTGCAATACCTGACCTACCTATTTGGTACATTCACTGTAATGAAAGTTTACACAAATGAATGTACATGTGCGTAATATAGTTCCGTTCTGATGTTCCAAAGGGGAAATATTTGAATTTAAAAAAGAGAGAATGGGATAGCATCTCACACTTCCTCTAGTTACATTCAAGAATAGCAAAATAATTAGGGACTTTGTAAAAGGGTCATTCAACATGCAAACAGGCGTATACTACTTCAAGATAGAATCATTCAACTCCAAGGGACATTCTTTTTGCCCGTTAAACTGGGCTTGTCCATTACATTTGAGTAGTGTCAGGATTTCCAATGGGGTTATTTGTTGATCGATACCTCAGTTGCTCTGCAGATGTGCGTGTGTAAACATACATTATTAAAAAATATATATATAATGAAATGCACTCAATCTATATAATGAAATGCACTCAGTCTATCACGTACGTTATATTATTATCTCACAGAAATTAAATAGTTTCATAATAAAATCCTTTTTTTGCGAGAGAAAATGTTCAATTGAGAAACGATATCGAGTAGACCGTGATTCAGCGCCTTCAGCTGTCGAATTTCAACTATTCTGAAATTGGATTAATCCACAACGTATTTTTCGTTTGATGTACAAAAGATCGCTTGTTTATGCTATGAGCACAGAAGAAACGTGAAATTGAAGTCGTATATATAGGAGTTGTTATTTCCGATATATAAACAAATTTTCAAAGTATTATTTCAAGAAATAAATCAGATGGAAAAAGGTTTCTGTCTAAAGAAACTGAAACCTACTTCAGTTTATCATACATCACCATTTTGATTCCCCCTGCAAATTAATGTTTGAGGAGCATATAGGAATCTCGGCTCGTCCATCTTTCCAAAAACAAGCTACTGCAATGCCTTGATGGAGTCTTAAATGAAAATTTACACAAGAGAAGAACATGATATGGAGATATGCATGAAGAAATGTCTTTATTTCAAAGTGAGATAATTGGACTTAAAGTGCAACGCCTCCTAAACCCTTTGATGGATTTCATTTAACAATTAACAAAGGCGTCTGGGACTTTCTTCATTTTTCCACACATTTCATACGCTCAAGTTCTTGGCATAACTTTTCAGAACCAAGGAGCACATTCTATAATTCAGGATAACAATTTAGATACCATACATATACATTCCAATCTCATCTTTCAGGAATTAAGTTACTTCCCAGGCATTGGATTTTTTTAAAAGCCAACTTGTTTTAGAATGTCCTCTTTATTTAAATGCCCGCGTCAGTTAAATCGCTTTGTCACACTGGACATAGAGACCTTATTATTTGGCTCAGTTGTATCTAGCAATGAACTGCAATTTTTTTTTTTTTTTTAAAGTGTACATAATTACATTCAACATAGGAAACGATTTCCAACCAAACTTACTT
>JAOXYH010019486.1:0-11859 GCA_028566455.1 Botula fusca | reverse complement strand
GCAATGACAGAACTGAAATTTAGGTCAACATGGGCCTTAATAGCCTTTTTTGAATGTTTGGCATTTTGTTTTAATGCACATCTGTGGTTCTTGCAATGACAGAACTGAAATTTGGATCAAAATGGGCCCTAATGGCCATTTCAGAATGTTGGGCATTTGTTTTCATTTGTGGTTCTTGCATTGATAGAGCTGAAATTAAAATCAACATGGGCCCTAATGGTTATTTTAGAATGTAAGGCATTTGTTTTAATGCATATCTGTGGTTCTTGCAATGACAGAACTGAAATTTAGAACAACACTGGCCCTTATTCCTATTCTAGAATGTTAGGGCATTTCGTTTTAATTAATGCATTCAGCGGTTCTTGCAATGAAAGGAACATGGAATCTATACCAGCTCAAAACAGATGACAAGTGATGGCAAAATATCATGTAGTCATTGGGTATTTGAAATAATAAGATTAATAGGATTACAAATAGATGCCTCATTTTCTCACCATCACAACCTTTACAAATTTCTAAAATTTGTCTAAAAATTCAACTTCTAATATCCTTTTCAAAAAGTTTCAAGAGGTACATTTAGAGGTTAATTTCATCAACTAAAAATAACTGTACAGTAAATCTTCCTTAATCTCACTATCATAAAATAACTCGCTAGATATCCATCAAAGGAAAAAACATTTTAAATTTTCATCACACAGTTTGCCTTGAAGGTGTCCATAACCTTTAAACAGCTGAATACATACTGGTCAAGTACTAATAAAAATGACCCTGTCCTTTACTTTGTAAAAATATGTAGTTTAAAGATTAACTTTTATTGTTCACGTTTGCATTAATCCTTATTTTTCAGATATTCGACTACAGAGTACAACTGGTTTAAAATTCTAGAGCATATTAAATAAGATTAATTCAGATTTTAAAGATTACTTATGTGACCAATATCCTGACCTTTTAATATCTTTCCTGTAGAATAAAACTGTTTACATATAAAATTTGTTTCCGTCTGTGTTGTTCAGTATACTGCCTATATGACACGGATTATTAAACAAATAAAATTTTTACAACAAATCTTACCCAAAAAGACTTGCATACAAATAATTATGTGGCCAGCAACCTTTGACAACTGAGGAAAATATAAAAATGGATTTTATCAATTCTTAAATGTAACATATTTCAACAACATTCAATACCTTAAAATAAAAATGCATAAATGAACAATGACACATTTTTATATATATATTTTAATTTTATGAAGTCTAAAATTTACATAAACTTTACACAAAAAACAACATATTGCACAGTTTGGTATGGCTGGTAATTACGGTGAGTGTCAGACGATATACATAGATTTACAATATAAGCTGTATTTCAGAATAATGCACATACAAATACCTTGGTTTTTATATACCACAGTATTAGTAACCATTTTTAGTTTTATTTTACATCATAGTACGCACATTTACCCTATGGACTTGAAATGTTGTGTAGAAATGGCTGAAGTTTCATTTCAGTATCACTTTTGGGAATGTAAGGATATGATCCTATAGTGCATGATAGTTTCTCATTCAAATAGGAAAACAGAAAAAAAACATTCCAATCTCAGTTCTATACTGTAGGATAAAAAGAAACATGTGGACTATTCTATTCATTTGCATTTTTTGGGGGGATGCTTGAGTTAAATATAGTAAGGGCAATGTTCATGCAAAATTACATAGGGAAATGAATAGTCTGACATTTGCTATCAAATTAATTAAGCAAAAATCAGCATGGCATCAAACTGCATCAATAAAGCCCTTAGACCTGAAAATGGTTGGCCTGTTACCAAACTTCAAACATTACTTTGGTTTAAGTAATGAACCTGTTAAAACTGAACAAAATTTTTCAGTCGTACAGTAAATGTTTGACTGTATCATTAAAAATGTAAATCCTGTGGTTTTGTTTGTTAAATAATCAACAGACCATTCAGAATAGCTATAAAGGTGGGCATTATAAACACCTATCTCCATGTTGCACAAATGTTTTGGTTTACAGTAAGCAAAGTAAGTAAATGGTAATACAACTTTCAATATAAGATAACACTTTATACCCTAAATTATCATAAAATAACACCCAATTTTCCCTTCCAACTGGCAAAAATCAATCAATTATGAATTGAACCCCAATTTGAACCTGACCAGAGGTTCTCAATATAGAGCTTGTGCATAAATTTGAAACCATAAAAAAAATAATGCTAGAGCTGTAATAACTTCTGACAGATGGACATGTTGCATTTCAAAATCATCTGTGTTGCAGTGGTGGAAATATATATATGCACTTGAGGCTACAAAATATAACCTGAACACCAATATCACCTTAAAAATAAATAGCAATTAATTATATTTGTATTTTCATTAACTACCAAAACTAAATATCCAACAGACCATTATACTTTACCTCATACAGAAGTACTGTTTATAGTATCAAGTAAATGATTAAAAACAAATGCACAATTTTTAATGTAACCTAGTACTTAATCTCTACTTGATACAATGTACAGACAACTACAAAATTGTATTGTAACAATGAAAAGAGAGTCATATTTGACATTGTGTAGTAAGGACAAGAAATAGATCCAGAGACATATAAAACGAGACTGGAATATCATGACATTTAACGGCCATGGGCAGTGAATTAAAAATGCAAAAGTTTAAATAAAACCCCTAATATCTTTTGACTTTTAAATTAACATTTTTTTAAAAATAAAACCTCTTATACCTCAATGAGAAATGATTATGCTTTCATAGTTTCATAGTTATATAAACATTTGCACAGAAATGAAGAAGTAGTTTAAGAAGTAGTTTCACTACCCCAAGGTTTTATTTCAACTTCAATTTGAATATTTTCCGTACAAATGAGGTACATTACATTGTCGTTTCTCTAGATAGCAATACAAAACCTTCTTAAGGCCATTTTTGATATATACATGTACTGCCATTTTCAAACACTCAATTTTATTTGATAAAGTCAATCAAGAAAAAGTATTTTAAGAAATAAATCAGTATGATATTTCATGGTGTTACTATGGTTTATTATAGAATTGCCAATCTCTTGTTTTATATGTCTCTGATACAACTATTCTCAATCTAAAAATGTTTTATTCCCAAATACATGTACAAATGGCAGCACACTACTGTTCTGCAGGTCAGGTTTTGCCTTTAAAATCACTACTTTTTAGCAAGACTACTAAATTTGTACATTCTGCTAAAGCAGTTTGTCTGGCTCATCAGTGACTATGGGAATAAATGGAAGAACTGAATGTGTACATCTTAAATGGGGAAATATTCTTGTTATACATATCACTTTGATCATCAAAAACAGATATGGAAAAATCTGACAAATTTCTGTTATCATACCTTAAAAAATATATTGTTATACACATCATAAACTGCATTTTTAATTATTTTCTACAATTGCATATTATTTCGTATTTCAAACTAAACAATAAAACAATAATCTAACTTTCTAATTCCGTGATGTTGTTATACAGAAAAAGTTAAAATAATCAGTTTTATAAATTCTATGATATTTTTTGTGGGATACCGGTTCTTTTTCAGCTTGATCAGATAAAGGAAATACTATGACCTTAAAATGTACTTTACAAAATAACTTCTCCTCCTACTCTTCTTTTTTCTTCCTCTAAAGATGAAAAGCCAAGGAAACATTCAATTTATTCAGCAAGATAAAGGTAAGATTTTTAACCATGAATTCCGCATACAATTATTAATTCAAAATAATATACAAGTTTTTACATGTCCTTACAATCTGAACATTCATTTCATTACAAGAGGAAAACTTCTGCTTGAATAAAGCCATCTCAGCAAATATAATGCATGGACATTTTGTCAAAACTTATTTTAGCACCCCATATTTACTACAGGGAACTTTATCATATTTTGTCCTGAATTCTAGAACTTGCCACAAAAAATGAATTATTTTTTATTTACAGAAATTCTGAAAAAAATTCAAAATCAAATAACTTAAACTGATGACCACAAATCATAATTATTTTACTAATATTTATTATTTCTAAAATATAATTATTATTGCTTATGCATTTATTAATTGATTTTGGTTATGCTGTCACTTATTTTTCTGTGATTTATTTGTACTAACTACTAAAATCATGACAGCTATGTAAAGCAATTTAAGACCATAAAAATGCAGTGACATTAATCTAACAGACTATATTTCCAAGTGCAATAAACAGTTTTATGTTGTTTTACTTTGGAACATATTTTTCCAAGCAGCATTTACAGCGATATGCATATTTTAAAAAAAATTTGATTGACTCCAATCTTATTTGAATACACTGGAAATTTGATTTACTTTTACACAGATAACATATATACTGATTTTACTATATTTTGTCAGTGAAAAATTTTGATCCCAAAGTAAACAAAATTTTGGTTTAAATATGCTGTTTGAACATAAAATGGTTTAGATCTTTTATTTGGGCAAACATTTATTTATAGACTCAAAATATTTTATATACTGCACTGTCAATTCAGAAATTATTGCAATGTTTTTATTTTTGTGAAATATGTGACAACAAGTTTATCACAATTATAGATACTCATATTTTTATTTTCGGTAGTAGCATTCTGTAAGAACATGTCTAGAATTGATTTATTAAAATTTGCATTTTGAAAGGTCACCAGGGAGTCGCATAAATAAGTGCACGCATTAATTTCTGCATTAGTAGTATTGAATTCAAATTCACCCATTTTCCGAACAATATGAAGGACTGTGAAACACATTTTTACAGAGCCCTTTAGAGCTTGCAGGTATAAAACTGATCACTGAAGACCATGCCACAACTTCCAAATGTCATCATTTTCTGGGGATGGGATGGTCTCTCACTTACGTGTAGCCTATATCCTTTCATTGCAGCACAATTAAGGAATAACAGTATTGTATTTGAAGAGGTGCCACCGTCAATTGGAGATTTGACAGTCGCAAATGTAGTTTTAGTGGCAACGCGTAGCAAAGCCAGTATAACGGATATTTGCGACCGTCAAATCCACAATTGATGGCGGCACCTCTTCAAATACAATACTGTTATTCCTATTCTAATGCATTACAATAAAAAAAATCCATTTAGTTACCGAAAATGCTTAAAAATTTAGTGAAATAATAAATGCCGCGTAATTGTGTTACTGCAGTTTGCATGTTAACGTCATAGCAAACCACGACGTCATATGAATACATTCAGAGCAGAACGTAAGCAATGGACGCTTCAGATTTAAATAACATCCTAATAAAACTTGGTTTTAAGGTAGGTGGTGTCATTATTGTCGATAATAATGCAGTTATTTGACGTGCTTGATTTCAAGAATTCAATATGGCTGCCAATTAGAAACGAGCGCTTGGTTACGACAGGTCAGTTGCGGATTTGACGGCAAACAGTAGCCAATGAAAAGCATGTTGCATTAAGATTGCATTAGAATGATCCATTACTACAATTTAGTGGAAAAAGAGAGTTTTTCCTGACTATATTTGTTCCTTAATATGAAAAGAATGCCTTGTGTGTCTGTTTTTAAGAGGTAAAAATTATATTGAATTTTGCTGGTTACCTATAATTGCTTGAGAATTCTATGGTCCAACATCTTTGGGTTAGTTTTCATTGGAAAAAAACCGCTATTGGTTGATGTACTATTACTGTAAAACATGTTTTTTTCGTGATTGCATGCAGTCGCATCGTTCACACAAAATATTTTTCATCAAAAGTCTTCTCTGTTGAGTAAATAGAAAGTATGTTCACAGTGTTTAACTTCACAGATTCATCATTTCACAAAATGTCAGTTAAATCACAAAATTTTCAGCATGCCAATGTGTCTTAATTTATGGTGATAAATCATGCTTAGTGATTCTTTTGATGATAAAATCATGTATTTTAGGTAAGAAGAATAAAGACAGATATATGAAATCTGATTCAGTTGGTAAGAAAAAATTGTATAAAAGCAGCATGTTACATGTACTATTTTCATAATGCTGATAAGTTACTCGTCCCTCAGGGATACAAACTGTAATAGCATTTATTATGCTCTTTCCTTGAAAATGAAAAAAAAAATGTGTGCATCATATATAAGCTCAGATGTTATAGTTTTGTTAAATACATGTGAGTTTGTCTTATCAATCATATACTACAGCTTGAGCATAATGCATTTCCCATCTGTCCATTGTCACTTGGACATAGAATGGACAAAAAAAATCACTTTCCTGTATGCTCACTCTGTCCATCAAAAAGATAGGGTATGATGGTTATGTTTGATCACCCTCTGTTGTAGGCAATGATTACTTTGAAGTTTGTTGGATGTTTTTAAAAGTGATCATTTCTAAGCAACAGCGGTAGAAGTTGTAGAGTTTTTGGTGGTTAGTATAACTATGCAGTGGATAGTATGATTACCGGTATGCACTGTAGTTGAGTAGAAATGCATAATCAACCTGATCTGAGGGACCTTGGTGGCTGAGTGGTTAAGATAGTTGGGTTATCTGTACAATCACTGTAGCCTATCACCTCTGGATCGTGGTTCGCGCCCCATTACATGATAAGGATTTGTCAGTTACCTGCCCAAGGTTGGCAGTTCATCACTGGACACTCCATCTTCCTCCGACACTAAAACTGACAACCACGATATAGCTGAAATACTGCTGAAAGTGGCGTTAAATCCCATTTAATCAATCAGTCAACCTGATCTGTAGTGTATATGCAAACACTCCAGTCACAAAGACATTCAGGCGCTTTGTTGACAAAAATATGGCAACATTGTATGAATAGAATTAGTTCTTACTATAATTTTATTTGTAAAATTCATTGGAAATACCTGTGCCAAGTTTGGACCATTACGCTTATTTCTGCTTTCCAGGTGCTTGCCTTGATTTTGCCTGTTTGGACTTTCCAATTTTGACTATTCCCTTTGATATTTACCTTGGAGTTTGGCAATATGGTTATTATCTTTATTGTTATGCAACGAGAATAAGATATGTGTATGTTTTAAATTCTTTTGTACTGTTGTTCTTTGCCATCTACGAAAATTTTTCAACAAATGTGATCTTGACGCATGTTATTTCTAAATTTTCAGAATCAACCGGTCCAGTTAGCATACCGGTAAATGAACCAGAACAAAAACCAGAGACTTCAAAAGAAGGTGAGTTTTCTGTTCCTTTTCACTGTATACTGTAAACCAGGAAATTTTCGTGCTTTTATACATTTCACTTAGATATTTGTACAGTTTGCTATATTCAAGACTGTTTTATTTTCACGATTCTTTGATGAATTCACAAGTGTTGTTTGGTCACGAGTTGTAGAACGAGGTATTCGAATTCCAATAAGTAGCTATATTGTTTATTACATTATAACAGAGAAAACAAAAGGATTATGTTTTTATGTCATTCCGCATTATCTCTTGTACAGCAACGTCCTTGATGACGTTGATTGTAACTTCACTACCTTGAGTGAATCTTGACTGGTATTTCACATGTGCCTATATCTGACTTTATTCAACTGGGAACTCGGTATTTCACTGCTATCAATGTATTACTGTAAAATTACACAGTTTTTTTATGAATGCGAAAAATGTGACAGGGAGTTCAAGGCAATATGAAAACACATTTTTTGTGGTCCATTTTAGAAACAATTTGTGTGTTTGTGTGATTAAACTCATGTAAAGGGAAATCAAACTCATTCTTGACAAGACAATGGAATTAAATGTAAATTACTCTACTTGGCCTTACCTGTATTTTTGAGAGCAGATGTTTCACAAAATAATGCACCTATTGATGATGCATATTCCATAGCATCTTCTGTGGAGACTTCACGGTTGTCAGCCAGGTCACTCTTATTACCAACTAAACACATAACTACAATGTACCAAAATCTTCATATGATACATTGTGTACTGTATTGATTAAAACTTTAAAACAGAATGAAATGAGCAGACACTTTCTGTTTGTCTTTAGGTCTAAAATAACATGCATAGGCCTGGATGACCAAGTGTATAAGTTAGCTGGTTTACCAGTACAATCACAGTAGCCTATCACCTTCTGTGTAGTTAGTTTATGTCTTGAATTATAAATGACAAAATGGATGTGCTTGACTATCATCCCTATATGATTAGATTTGTCAGTTAAATGCCTTAGGTTAGATATTACCTCAATGCACTCCAGCTTTATCTGTCCATTTTTTTGATAACTTGTATAGACTCAAATTGAACCAAGTAAAATATCCAAGCAAATTAATTTAAGTCCACTTATCAGTGAAAATATGGAAAAAAGGGGAAAAAAATTAGAACTTTTGTATGGTGTATCATCTTTTGACCATAAAAAAGTTTGTGTCCAAGTTTTATGTAATTCTGGGGATATCTGATGAAGCTATTAAAGTTTTAAAAAACTTTAATCTTTGGGTTAACCAACAAGTTACGGTAAAAAACTAAGTCCACTTAATAGTCAAAATAGAGAAAAAAAAAATTAAATGTTTTTGTTTACTTCAGTATCTGTTGAACCTAAAGAAGCTTCTGTGCAACTTAAATGTAATTCTATAAATAATTCAATGAAGTTATTTTGTTCAATGTTGATCCTGCTGATGCCAAACATGGAATGTAGAATCACCATGTCTCGCCTTTATTGCAGGCGAGACAAAAACTTGATGCACAGACGCCAACTTCTTTCTGTTATCATAATTAATATTTGATAAAATTATCCATAATTTTAGATATGTGTCCGGAATAATTACTCCACTTTTTCCATCAACATGTGAAATCTGTACTGCTATGATACATGTTGTTTCCAAATCTGAAAAGCCTGGTCAATTCCCATGTATAGTATTCAACTGAGAAATTGTGGACTTACAGGGGGAATTTGATAAATCTAACATGAAATCCTTATATAAGAAACCAGTAATAAATCAGTAGTTTGTGTAATGCCATAACTGAGGGTGAAAATCTGTACAAATTACGAAAAACATCTATGTTGATCAATAATTTATGTTTTCTGCATAAAACATTTATTATTTAGAATACTAAAATACAGTTCTACAATAAAATATAACCTATATATTTTTTGTTATTTCTTACCAATTGGTGTATCTATATTTCTCTTTAACTCTGAAATGTATAAATACACAGTCAGATCTGGCATAAATATAAAATATGTATATGTGGAAATGTTATAGTGAGCGCTTATGGGAACGTATTGGTGTTTTACAAAGAACGTTGCCTGATCGGAAATTAATGGAGGGCACCATGTTGCAATCTGAAGTAAATTGTTATGTACATACCTCCATAAGAATTTACATTGCTCAAACGGAACCGGAAATAAGGAATTCCATGCTATCGGCAGTGAATCGACAAAAATAAATAAATAAATAAATAATTGCATCAAGTGCACTAAAACCTTGTAAAAAAAAATTTAAAAGATATCACACAATTTCTCAACAGGATACGTGTGTATTTTCTATTTATTTTTAAAATTCTGACGTCACAGGGTTTAATGACAGTCAATGACATCAGTAAGTATGAGACTACGTCACAAAGGACGAGCAAAGGCATTGCTGCGCTTGCTTTCTAGGCCAAGCCTATTACATATTAAAGAACTGTTATTATGGTATCATTGACTATTAAATGCTAGAAATGAATGCAATGGAGAAAACAAAATAAAGTGAAGAGACAAGGTTAAGTACATGTACAATGTATATCAATATCTTTTTTTTTTATTTTGCTATATAGGTTCTTAACCCATCCTTGACCTATATCTTTTAATTGATAGTTAATGTTACTTATTTGTAATTACTATGAATAACAAACAAATTTTTTGTATACTTTGAATTTATTTATATATGTAAGTTTCCCATTGTTTCTTTTTAAAGTTATTTTACTTTCAACTGTCAAATCTGATCTGAGCTTAGGTGAACGGCGTTCCTTCCATTTCATTTCACCTTTCAAATACCTGCACTTCAAAGTTTTAAACCTGAAATTCTGAGGAAAATCTGTCAAAAAACATTAACCACTTGAAGATATGCGTCAAAATTTCTAGGAACATTTATGCTGATACATACCACTAACCCAATCTTTAATGTCATAGAAACTGTCAGCAGATGACATATCATAAATTAACATAGCTGCATTGGCCTTTCTGTAGTACATTGGTGCCTGAAAAAAAATGGATAAAATAATGTCATAAATTCATAAGGAAAACAAGACATGAACCATCATAGATCCTCCATTTTTCTTGAAAGTAATTTTAAATTTATGTATTTTTTTTTATACTTTTAATACAGTTTGATATTTCTAATTTTTACTATACTGTGGATTTATTATTATTCATGGGATACCAATTTTTGGTGATTTAGTGGGAATTGGCAAACAACAAATTTCAGTACAATATATCAATATTTCATTTCCATAAGTTTGACAAAGTATACAATATTTCAGATAGATTATATGATATCTGAATGTTTATGTGAAATTTTCTTCATATATATTTGATGCCAGGTAAAAGTTTAATTTGTGTAGTCTTTATTATTGTTATCCCAAGTTATCAAATTACAATAATTGTCACAAATGTGGAAATTGAACACTCATCATTCAACTCTTGAGGTTGCTAAGGTCAACATGGGTGTCGCAATACAATTCTTATTTGTCTGAAATACTGCAATATGAATTTTTCAAATTTCTCCCTGCACCTGTTACTCTAGTTGACAAGTCTTTGCTTTAGTTCGTAACTAATACCCACCATTGATCTAAACCTTTCCTGTCCTGCTGTATCCCAGACCTGTAACTTTATTCTGTAATCATTTAATGTCCTGTAAGGAAACATGATTATAAAATCAGATTATGTGCTGTTCATGAATGATTGGTTAAAGTCAGTAACTGTCCTGAATAAAAAAGTTCAGCATACACTACACTGGAACTTTGATCACTTGAACTGCAATGGCTCAAACATCATGGATGTCTCAATTCTCAAACCTATTTTGCTATCCCTTTTTTTAACACATTTCAACCCTGACAGCTCAAACACCCCTCTTCACTGGCCCCTTAAATGTTCGAGCCATCAAAGTTCTACTATAATTACAATTACTTCTATACAGCATCACAATGATAATTCATTTGTTACTTTATTCAAATCAGTTGCAAAGAAAAAGCACAGCGAGAGCAGATTATATATTTCCATCTCCCCTCAACCTAGCACTGAAATGCTGCACACCTGAATGCACCCTCCAACTTCTCTCTTACTTCCTCTGAAATTTTCAAGTTTTAAAACACCAGACCAAGTTCTAAATAATAATTGCCCACTCATAGAGTTAACATGACATCATGTCCATTCCTTTGGGTGGACAGAGTGGGCATATAGGAAGTTCAATGTTTATCTGTCAAGTCTATGTTCCTTCCCACATTATGAAGATTTGAAATCATAATCCACCCAAACCCAGTGTATAATGTTGACTGTTAATTGTCTCAAAAAGTTTCACAATTGTACAATATACACATTGGTAACAAGAGGTTACATGTGATGTCGTGCTAAGCCTACATGTACCCCCACTCAAAATTGCTAAACATGGAAAGTTGGAAGTTATGTGGTAAACAGGAAGTAGATGTGCAGTAAACATGGAAAGTGGAGACACCTTACAAGTCACTATGCCAAAGCCATATACTAAATATAAAATCATTTCTGCCAATAGAAGCTGAGAAGTCTGTAATGAAATAAGTAATAATTGACAGATGTATCTTTCACAATCTTCACTGCTAGCTTTTTTCTAAGTATATTATGATACATGTATTATGATACATGTATTATGTGGCCTTTCTAGGTAGTATTTTCTGTGAATTG